>JAVKPL010006126.1:0-25379 GCA_032173675.1 Gastrolobium villosum | reverse complement strand
TCGAATCTTTCCATCTAGTAATCATATTCATAATTTACTTTCACTATTACTCTTTTCATTCACTGAACCATCTCAACTTTATCCACTCAGTCAGCTCAATTCCATACTCAGACCTCTCACGGTCTAAACACAACACTCATCAATGACGTCCATATCGAGGACTCGTGCTTAATATTTTCACCTACTAACTATTTTCGACTTTCATTCCACTCCGATGTTGCAACTTAACCATATGGTCCACTCATTTATACCTCTTTCTCGTAATCATCATCATTTAATCCTGGATGTCAAACTCAAAATACTACTACTTTACAGCTTTACTCACTTCCACTAAACACTTTGGAACAAATCAATTTCCGACCCACTTCACTATTAACTGATGGACTATTCAAAATGTCATCTCTCTCATATACAAGTCCTATTCACAAGGAATCCTTGACACTTAATTATCAAATCACTTAAAATCAATTCCATTATTGCCACCACTTCTATAATTCCCCAGTTGGTATATCAGTTTCTCAGAATATTCAAAATTACCACAAACACTCGTCCATACGTCATTAGTACTTAATCAAAACATCATCAATCATGGTGCATTTTCCACACACTTTCCACCATAAGTGGCATATGCGATTACATACAACATTTCTCAACCTACTTTACCAGCAAAACCAAGCTATTCACTTTTTGGTAATCAATTACAACTATAGTTCCCATCTATGAATACACGTTTGCACTTGACTCTATTTCAATTTATCTTTTCCTTAGGGCTCACACTTTACTGTTTTAACCTGAAATCTTGATCATCACTAGCCTTCCTAGAAGGACACTTACTCATTCTGTCAACTTTAACTCACGCTATTATCCCTTTTTCATCATAAGACGAGGGTTCCAACTAACTTTCTACCTCACTTAGAGACAAAATTTATTTCCTCGGACTTACTTTACACCCACAATAGTGCTTCACTATCACACTTCGGAGTTCTTACACACTAAGCCACAACTCTTATATCCAAACCTGACATACTATTGTCCATTTACAAATATATAACCTCGCATCTTGCGTTAACCATATGAAAAAACTCTCCCAATACAGTGGGTAACAACATTCACAGGTTAAACCCCTCGAGCTCTTGCTGTCCTAAGGGCCCCAGATGCCATGACTCACCGATCAGAGAATCAAATCATATTACATGCCCCCAGTGCACAGAGAAATTTATATTCATAATACGTTTGTATATAACAACAAACTGGTACACCGTGCACTCCAGATCACACATGGACCTAGTTCATTTGGTGTCTGTATCACCTCTGTATATAACATCAAAACTGTTCTGTATTATCACATGGGCCCCCATACTCTTAGTAGTAGTGGTATAATATACACCTGTTATATATAAGTTAACTCATCTTGCTCTCTCGTGTCATTCTTCTCACTGGAAGTTTACTTTCGTTTCGGTGATCCCTCTAACCTGGTTTATAACATAGTCGCGGTTATAATAATCCACATTCTCTTCGTAATTTCGTACACGTTTTCTAACTCGTTTACTCTAGTCCATTATCTCTTCCTTGACTAATCTCTTTTACTTTGACTTCACTTGCCATGGTTCATAACATAATCCCTAATCCATAATTGTTAAATTTTCTCAAAGTTCTGTACACATCTCAAATCTCTCAGTATAAGTTTCACATTTCCCATCACACAGGGATCTTCCAATCATTTTCGTCGAATCACAGATAACTACTTCACCTCAATCCTTGCACTGAATTTATACCTCAGTTCACTAACAAATCTTATCATTTTCATCTTGAACTACACATTAACTCTCTTGCTAACCACATAATTCCCCATTCTCTGCACATTTTACACATCAGTTCTTTCATTAACCTCTGACTTTCGCACTTTATTGCCACTTGGTTCCTATACTAATCACTTGATTTCACATAAAGTTTTACCTTCACTCATTCTCTAATCATACCATCTCAACTTATTGTTATGCAACAATAACTCATAATTTATGCCACCGTTCCAGTCCATTGCCCGTCACGACTCACATAACATATGCTCAATACTGTAGAGCAACTCATCAATTTTCCTGATCACTTCCACCCTTGGTGGTTGTAAAATATCCCTTTACCTTGAAAATACCTCTACTCTGTCTGTCCCTCCGTATCAAATACCAACATTTTCATAAGCGCACTACTCTTAGTAGTACTTATACATATACCATAAGATCATAATTTCTTTACAATTCTCATTACTTTCGTACAATGACTGTACATCTCAACCATCCTGTTCCTTTATCACTGATACGCCTGCCAATCTGAGTCGACCTCCACTAACTGCAATAGTGTCTTCATGGTACATAGATCTTGTGTCATCCATGGCAATTCCTTCACTTTTCCTCATACATATTACACATAATAATATACTCATCCTTAGTTCACCTCACTTGTGTTTAGTCAACACTACCTCTTTATGGAATTTACTCCCATATTTCAATATCTCTCACATTACCAATCTACCAGCATCATACTTTCAAGTGGTTAAATCTCGTAGGATTACTCATCGAATATTCTATTTGCTTCTCTGCTTGGACCATCCCAATTCATTCAAGTGCACCGCACTTGTCCTGGTCTCATAACTGCTAATCAAACATGACGTGTTTAACTCATGCATACGAATATCTGTTCCCTTTTCTCAATAATTCTTCAGGTTCAAAACCTCTCGCCTTGATGAAGTCTATTCACCAAGACCACTGGTACATAACTGTCTTGCTATACTACACATATACTTGGAATTTCACCAATCTCATAAGCTCATCTCTGTTATATGTTTATCTTTCATAGTACTGCAAAGTTCGTCTATGCTCATATTGTACATATCATAAATTGTACATCACTGTTGCTTATAATACACTTTTCTCTTGACTTTCATCGAAGTCGGATATAACATTTATGTTTGTTCTTTTATGCCTTCTAATATTCATACTTGACTTACTGCCGTCCTTTGTCCATGGAGCAGTTGACACTGCAGCCACAACATCAGGCTAAATACTCACATTCGGTGCTCCAAGGTTACTACGCAGGCTTCTTACGATGACCACACATGTAACACAAAGGAATAGGTTGATCAGACCCACACTAAGGAATTACATATACAGTAATCGATAAGAATCTACATACAACTATGTAGCACATAACACATCTATATATATATTATCAGAGTTCCCTAACAAAACTGCTCTGATACCATAAAATGTAACAGCCGTTACGTACCGGTATTGTTAACATTAATTATGATATTAAGCGCAGTTACAATCACAGCAGTTCATTTATAAAAATGAGAATAAACTTTTTCCGATTATTACGCGAACAGTAAAAGTATAAAAAGCGTAATAATAAAAAGCTGTGACCATAACTGAAACACTAGCAGAAGACTTTCTTAACTATTTATACACTTTATTTTATTACCTACAAGATACTAAGGGGTTCCCATAAACCCACTTAGCCAATTCCTCACTTTTACGTTTTTACCACTTAACAAGATTTGCCAATCTGTTTTTCTACGAACACAAAATAAAAATCCAAACTTAAACTCCAGGTTATCTTTTTTCCTTATTCACTTACCTTTCTATCAAGCTATCACACACTCAATTCCGAGCTCGTGAGCTCCGGTTATCGCCGTTTGAAGTTGGACAAACAACATTGCCTACCAACTCCGAAACAGCCTAAAACGTCCAAACTTCACGGAATAAACTGCACCTAACCACAAGGACACTGCCTCTCAAACTTTTACACCATAAACTAGACACCTCAAACTTCGATTTGATATATCGTACGCTTAATTTGACCAAGTAACGAAGCGGGAATTAATTTCCCAACACAGACCCGAATCTGCCCACTGGTGCTGGCCAGAACAGGGCAGTGCGTGACAACAGCCCCCATGGGCTGCGCACACCACCAATGAACCTAGGCTTTTGACACAACATAGGGGACATCTTAAGCTTCAAAATGGCGTATGGCACGTCCCAATCGGACCACTATGGAGAGAGATACGCTCCTCCAAAGTTCACCCAAAAACTGCCAATTCTACAGAAAATTCGCCAGAGTTTCCTTTGTATTTCCAAGAATCCCCAAATTTTCATAACCTGTTTAACACCACTATTACACCTGAAATCCAGCAAAATCCAATGGGTGGCACACACAAGGTCCAACAACGCCTTGGGGCACTTACAACCCAATCCAGCATACACTTAAAACATAAACAGTTTACTTTCAATTTCATGCATAAAACATAATACGGATAATCATAAACCTATAATAGGCCTAAAGCCCTTCCATCATATTACATACATCCATGGTACATTTACAATACTGAATTACAATTACACTTACACTTTAACTTCAATTTACAATAATCCACATATTACAACTTTACTTAACAAATGAATTCATAACTAAAATGACATGATCATGGATAATTAATGACAACACTTCATGATCTTCCTAAGGGCCTCTTGCCCGCCACTCCTGTGCCACTGCTACCTCCTGAAATAAATGCCCCGAGACGGGGTGAGATATACGAATATATCTCAGTAACCAAGAGGTTCTGGAGAAAACTCCGCCCAATGGTTCACTTCGATGTATATCAATAATATAAAACAACATCACTGTTATAAAACGGGATAAAGCAAGGGATTTAGAGAAAGGGGGATATATATCAGAACAACTACGACATGCGGGATGGTAGCTACCAATACCACGCCATGTCCTCGGCTATACGCCTATGGGTACTACCCCTGGCGTGTTCAGAGAACAACCCACCAAGGTACCCCTTCCAACCATATACACCCGAGACTACCTAGTGTGCTCCTATCCGGATAACACACCACGACCCTGGGTCAACTGGAACTCCCTCTCGGAGACCTATCCAGTGGTAGTCCGGAAACACTTGCCCGAAGGCTAAAAATATCTACTGGCCAGAGATCTGGTACATAAGTACCCACTGTGATAATGCACATGCATGCTCATGCTGTTCTACACTACTCATACACACTTCCTACCATTGCCATCAACTAGCAAGGTGGAACACAAAAGGGGAACAAGCCCCAGTACCAAGAGGTTACCTTTCTATTTATCCGCACTGAGCTCCGCAGAAACTCCACTCATAGCTTGATACACAGGGAACGCCTCAATCCACTTGATCCAGGACCAAGGGCAATCCACTGTTTCACTGTTCCAAGTTTATATCCACGTACGGCAACCTGTACAACCATGCACAGCCGTCAGTTTCAGTCAAAATACGTCAAAACGCGAAAACGTCAGATTTCCTCTCCCCTCCACTAAGGGTTCGGCCTACATAGTGTTATTTTGGGTTTTATTTTTCTAAATTTTCTTTCTCATTTTATTTCACTTACTTAGGTTACCCAAAGGCTAGTTCAATCGTCGTTTTACGGTTTTACGACTTTTTCGCAACGTTTTGTGAATTATTACACTTTAGGCACATTTTGCCACTTTCAACACTTATCATTTTTACATTGATTCTTCCACATGCCAATCACCACACAACCCATCTAATAACTTTTCCATCACACAACACAACACCAAAGTGTTCTAAAACATCAATTTGCTCAATTGTACATAAATGGCCTAATCTTGGTTAGTCCAAACCAAGGATTTCCACTCAATTCCTATGGCCCACAACTCACATAATCACTTCCTAACATCATATAATCACACTACAATTCACTATACCACACATTAACACAAAACTCAAAAATTCCATTTCATGCATCAATTTTTCCTAAGTTAAAAATCCATTTTTTTCGCTTAAAATTTTCATTGCATTTCTAGCATTAATACATCATTCTAAGACATTATCATCTAATAGACTTTTTCCATTTGAGCTCTCTAACACAACATATCACAAAAGCCCTCTTTAGGGTCCATAATCCAAATTCAAAAATCAACCAATGAAATGTTGAAATAACTTACCCAATTGCACGGTATATGGCTCCACCTAAGTTTACTCCACCATTGGAGCATGAAAAAGCTTCATGAACTCACTTTATCCCAAAATTTCGGATCTGAGTTTGGTGCAGATCTCCCCAAATACGCGGTTTCAAGGCTCAATAGTGGTACCAATGGGTTCAGAAGGTGTTTTCCATCAAGATTCAAGACAAGAATCGTTGAATTCGGTGGAGAAATGGCCAAGTTATGGCCAAAGGAAATTTTGCATCAAAAATGGTGGGGAGGGGCTGCATGTGCGTTTTTTAGAGAGAGAAGAAAAGGAGAGGATGATGAATAGTGAAGGTGGTGAGGTGGCTAAGTGAAACTTAAGTGGGCGGGTCCCACGCGATTTAAAACTCATCCGAATTTCTCTCCGATTTCACTAAAATTTCATAAATTCAAAACTTATTTAGAAACTCTAATTTTTAACATTGACTATTGTCCCTTAATTATACTTTATCAGATGAATCCGGAGTTTTCCGGTAATTCGGAGAAAACACTATTTTAAGCTATTGCGCGCGCCATTGGCACGCTTCCACAAACTGACTTAAATTCATCAAATATTATCAGAAATCATATTTCTTATTCCTATGGACCATTTAAAATCAATATTTGAAACCTAGAGCTCAAAATTCCACTGGCACGTTTTACGGTGCAATCTGACTGCGGTATTTTTACCCGCGAAAAACACTATTCACTGATTTTTCTGAAACTTGCCTATCCACTCAATTTTTCGTTATGAATCCATTTCCAGGCTTATTTTTATCATCTGAGACCTCCTGCTCAATTTTTTACCTTCCTAGGGTTGCGTGTTGGCTAATTACCGTTTTGCCCTTTCTTTGTATTTTGGCCTAATCTTTGGGATTTTTACTAATCCATCACTTAATTTCTCACTTAATACTTTAATTACTTAATTTAGAATTGTGAGGTGTTATAGAAAGAATATTTTAGGATATCTTTTTTAGAATATCTTTAAGATATCTTTATTATTTATAAAGATTTATTTCCTTATTTTTTTTAGTGAAAATTTATTTCCTTATTTTATTAAGATTTAAGTTAGATATAGGCTAAGCCCATATAGGCTAAGCCCATTAACATTTCTTTATATATTGTACTCTGGTTAATCAATTCAATATTCTTGTTTCTCATTTGTTATTTTACACGATAAAAGTTGAGACTTTTCCTTTTATCTCTTAAAAACATTTGTGTTGTCAAATACAGAATTTGGATCATTAACTGAGAAGAGATGGGTCGCAATGATGTACAAGTGTGTGCAACGTGCACACAAAACTGTCTATTGTTTCACGGAACATCGAAACCCTCTCCTACCTCTTTCTTCAAGGTCATGGCTGATGACGACTACTTTAGAGTTTTGGTATGATAACCACTCATAATATGTGAAATACTTTTTTTTTTTGGTAACAATGATAAACTCATTTTAGTTTTGGTTTTGGTTTACTAGTTAATGCTAATTTTTAAGAGCTTTATTAATCTCATGCAATAGGAGATAAGCTCTCTCACGCTATATGTTATAGAGACAATCATGTATGAGACCCACCCACTTATAGAAAAAGAAAGAAAGATAAAAAATAATATGGAAATCAATGTCTATGTAGGAGAGAAAAACACTCTCCTACAATATAAGAGTATATTTTCCCAATTTCTAATTAATAATTTCTGATTCTGTAACAATATACAAGTGAATTTATCTTTATATTGACTTTGGTTTTTTGATCTTTTTTATATTTGTGAACATCTTTTGAAACTGCAGTATATACCTCCTAAGTTTAGTTCTACTGTATCACCCTTGGTTAATAAGAAAATCATTCTCAAGGATTCAAGTGGGCAACAATGGAATGTTACGGTATCAAATGATGATGGTTCTTTTGCTTTTGGGGAAGGATGGAATGTTTTTTCAGTGGATCATGGCCTTAAAATTGGATATTTTCTGGTATTCAATTATATTAATGAATTGCACTTTGATGTCAAGATCTATGATAATTCTGGGTGTGAAAGGCTTGATTTTTCTACAAAAAGAAATCAGAAAAAAAGAAGTAGGGACAAAAGTGGCTCTCCTGTTTCAGATGGTGTGTTTGTTAGACAAGACCCAAATTCCTCAATTTTCTCCAAGCAGGATGTGCCAAAAATGAAAAGGCAGCACAGGGAGGATGATGATATAGGAGGAACAAGAAATAACATGGAGAATATTTCGAAATATGATGGTAATAATGGAAGGGCCCAATCTGTGCGCATATCAGAACACTTTGAAGACCCAAGTCACATGAGAAATAGAGAATTTGAAGACAAAAAAAGAGATGACCATACCTGTGGTGTTGATGGGACTGTGAAAATTACAACTGGTTCTCATGTTGTTAATGGATCCCATATATATCAAAATGATGCAACCAAATGTAATAATAAAGATCCTATCTTTGAAGGGGTATTCGGTACAGGATGTACCTCAGATGCATCTGAATTTGAAATTTCAGGTGCAAAAGGTATTTTCTTTTCCACCACTTCTGTTTGAAATTTATTACTCACTTTAAATCTCATTATTTGTCAGTTCCTATTCCTACTCTTGTTTGCAGTAATGTAAATTAACAGTTTCTCAGTTTATATGTATTTTCTCATATGAGCTCGTTGATTTACCCGAATTAATCAATTAACCATTATGATTACAGGTGAAATATCTAAAAAGATTAAGAAAGAGCTTGTGACTCCCGATGTGTACAATAACAAGGATGAATTGGGAGCAACAGGTGTTGAATCCCCCCAACACACACACACAAGACACAACACTTACTCACTTTCGATCTCATTGTTTGTTTGTCATGCGCTTTTGCTTGTCTCATTTAATGTACATTACCACATTCTGTCTAATGGATAAAACTTTCGTGCGATTGTAGGGTTGCCAAAGGTTATAAAGGAAGAGTGCGATAATGACAGTCCCTTCAAATCAGTAGACGCTTTCTGTTGTGTGGTGCCGGATGACAGTGATTTTCTTGTACGATATTAACAAGCCCTGTTTGAGCCTGTGTTTATGCATTGTTATATAGTTTATGCTATAAATTGATTTTGCCTAACAAACTAGGATTGTGGGAGTTGAGATTATGGTTACCGTTTCTCAAGATAGGAAGAAATATGAGTTTCCTTTGTGGATAGCTACACACTTTCCTAGAGACAATTTGTTTTTCGAATGTTTGTAATTTCCCATATGACAGAGTGCCAAATTTTACTTCTCATTAAGTTTATCACTTTTTGTGGGACACACGTTTTTATATGTTGTTGCTCATTCTTCTATTTGGGTTTTTGACCATTTGAACTTGTATTTACTGCAGAAATTGCCAGTACGCTTGCCCTTGTCTCCCAGGGGAAGAGTAGAAGTAGACGGGATGAAGGTGTTCCTTCGTGATCCACTGAGCAGAGTGTGGCCGGTCATTTACCATGAACAACCATTGATCCAAATACTGACAAAAGGATGGTTAGATTTCTGCAAAGGAAATAATATTCAACCAGAAGATGTGTGTATTTTTGGGGTTGAGAATGAGTTTGATCATATCGTTGCCGTACATATAGTCCACAAGTAATGTAAGTAGAAGCATGTGCAATGTTTGGGTTTTCTTTTGGTGTAAGTACACCATCATGTGCACAAGTAGAAAATACTAGTTATTAAAGTTAATAACTGGGTTGGAATAAAAATGAAAAATAAATAGGAGAAAATGATAAAAAAATGGGATAAAAAGATTTTGGCTGGAACCCTCTCTTATAAGCCTTTGCTGATAGTTATTAAAGTCATTAAACTAGTTATTATCGGTAAACAAGAGCATATTGATATATAATTTTGGAATAAAATAAAACTAATATATAATTTAAGAAGGGGGTATACTGATAATTAAAAAAAATGAAAGGCACAATAACCAATCTCTCGAGAGTTTAATTTAATTTATTTGAGTAAAATTATTATTATTATTTTTAAATAATATCAGTAAGGAAAAAATGATTATCTTTTTTAAAGGATAGTCATTTTAGCTAAAATTAATATTTTTTATTTAATATTTAATTTAAAAAAATCTTTTATTTTTTCTCACCATAATTACTATTTCTCTTAGTATAGAATATAATAATTTTAAATAAAATCACACAATTCTATATTTTTTAAAGATATAAACACTATGTATTAATAAAAGAGAGTACAAATACTGATCCCTATCCGGTCACTTTATCTCAGCGTGTGCTCCACACAATCATAATACATGAATGTTGTATGCAGCGTGTGTTATTCCATGACCATTTCAGAAAATCCACAAATTACTCGCAAAATAAACTATTCTCTTAGGAAATTTAATTTAATTATTTTTCTAGATTTAAATCATCCAAATTGCTGATTTAATTATTAATCTATATTGCAACAATCATAATAATTATCATTTAAGAGGATGATTTGAAATCAAAATAATCTCCATAACGATTATTTGTCTTGATGTTAATTACTCAAAATTAATTAATTTCATTATTAATCTAGATTTTTAACAAAAATCATAATAAATATTAATTAATATTTGAGGATAATTTAAAATCAAAATAATCCCATAATAACTATCATATTAGTCGCTGAAGACATAATAGCTACTATGCTCATGTATGACATGTGATCAAGCAACAATATGACACCTTCCTATCCTATATGACATGTTATCGCAAATATCATGTTAATCGCACATATAATTATAAATATTAAATAATTCACATTAAAAATAAGAATTATTTGATTCTCCTGTATGCAAGGAAGCACACATCTTCAACACACTAAACCAGTATATATAGTTAGTAATTTCAAAGTTATTTATATAAAAAATGAACATAAAAGAGTAGAAGATAGGTACCTGATAGGAAGATAAATTATAGAAATAACCATTTTGTGGGCAACGTGAAGTTCGTATGGACTTTTTCCTCAGCGAAAAATATGGAATTGGTTAAGATAAACTTAAATTGTGATGTAAAAATAAATTACAATCATTCTTAATTCTTAAATTCGCAAGAATCCAGTAAAATATTTTGTTGATATTTCATTTTGCAATGTTTTGTACTCATGCAAGTCTATATAAATAATTGCGTGCTCGTTCAAACGAAAATAAATAAACTAAAATAATAGTAATTATGAAAAAAAGAAATAAATAAAAATAATGATAATTATAATGAAAAATTCTTATTTGAAGAGATATTGAGAGATATTGTTCCAAAAAAGGGGAAATAATGTAATGATTGTATGAGCATTACGAGCATAAGAATCATTTGGTAAGATTATACGTATGATGATGTTTACCAAAAAAAAAAAAGATTATATTGCATGTAAAATGATTATATGTTTAAATATTATATGTAGAATGACGTCACAAGAGGTAAAATGTTTAAAAGGTTCCTTTTTTATTATATTGCATGAAAATATGAGAGAAGAAAAGTAGAGATAAATTAAATATGGGTCACACATTTTTTATTAAAAAAGAAAAAAGAAAAAAAATATTAGTAGGCAAGGAATACAAATTTGCGCGAGAAGATTTTTTGCTCTCGTGCGACCGGAGAACATGATTTCCAATAATTAAATATATTAAAAGTAAAAGAAATATATTCATAGTGTCAAAATCAAAATTTCATTCCACAGGACTTTGTAGTTTGTACATGTCTAATACTAAAAATATGCAAAGACTTACCATATTATATGCATGAAAAGAAATTAATTAATTAAAATAATAGTGATTATTATACTTTATACATTTAAATTTATTATGTTTTTAACATAATTCAAATTATGTACATGCTATATAATTTAGTAAGTCCTATAAAAAATTAACAAATTATAAAATAATATTATTTCACCATTGTTGATAAATGAAACTTATTTATGAAGTGAAAAGGAAAACAATTATGAGTTTTTTTTTTGGTAAGAGTTTCAAATTAACTAACTATTTCATTGATTGAAAAGAATAAATTATCCGGTTTGAAAAATAACTGAAATAAAATAATAAAAATATTAACCAATGGATTTTGAAATAAAATAACTGAAAAAATTAATTTTTCAAACAATACGGAAAATAAAAGCACCTCCCTAAACAATTAGTGTTAATCGTGATAATAACGGGACTCGTGTCAGCGTAGACAATTTTATAACCATAAAATTTCGGAAGACCATAATTTTCAATTCAAGTATCTAAATCAGAAGATATTTTTATTGCACATAATATTTCGACCAGATTTACACAATGACACTTCATTTGACATATTTTATTTACAGGATTAGTCTCATCAGGTGACTTGCTTTATGCATTAATTTGAAAAAACTTATTCAATCAAATTAAACTTCCAATCAGGTTTAATCCGACAATCGTTTTGCCCAAAATTCTTAGAATGGTTTTTTTCCTTTTAAATAAACGATTTTTAAAGAAATTTATTCCAAATGTGCGGACATAGGATGGAAGGATTCAGACATTAAAATTTTAATATATTTTTGGATTTGATATTGTGGTTTTGATTTGTTTCTCGCATCTCTGAGTTTTATTATTCTCCCTTGGGAAAGAAATCAGATTTTCTTTTAAATCAATATTAAAAAAATTGAATCAATTATTAATGCACGTCCAGAATCTCCCTCCTTTTTATTTTTCACCATTTCTCTGCTTGATCTTCTGCATGATCCTCTCCTCGTCCCTCCTAGGTAAGGATTCCATTTGGAAAATACCCATATTGTGTTTCTCTGCATGCGAGTGTACTACTAAAAATTCCATCCCTTAGCACATAAAAATTTGCAAAGTTTCCTTCTGGAATGGCAAATTTTCGATATATATATATATATATATATATATATATATATATATATATATATATATATATATTTATATATTCTGATTTGTAAGCATGTGACACCGTTGATCTTTCTTGATCTAATGGCTCTTAGATGAGGTAACAAATTTGAAATTTGACACCGATTTCAAATTTGAAATTTGACACCGATGTCAAATGATCCTACCTCATATATATATATATATATAGTAGTTTAAATACATATTTGCTAATTATATTGATTCTTTGTATGTCAATAATATTCACCTATTGGTTATGTTTTACAGGAAAAAGAAGTGAGAATTATTAAAGCTTGTTAACGCAATTCCACACGGTTGGAAAGGATTACAAATTCCATAAGCATGGTGCGGACCGGCAGCACATTGGCGCACACCTGCGCCAGTTTTCGAAATGCACAGCGGTACTTTGGAAGTGGCGCCAACTGGCGCCACTATGGCACCAACCGGCGCCGGATTCTGGAAAAGCAAAAAATGGCAGTACCATGGCGCTAGGTAGCTCCAAATCCATGCTACCTAGCGCCATTTTCAACAAATTTTTCAAAGAACCCACGCTAGGTAGCGCCACTTTACGAGGATTCGGTTTCGACTTTTTTAATTCAGACAGAAGCATGGCGCTGACTTGCGCCAAATCGGCGCTAACTGGCGCCGGTTTGCGGGATGAATGTACCGTGTTTTTTGAGGGGTATTTTTGGAAGAAAAGAAAATATTATAAAAGGGCCTTTTTTACAAAATTAGGGCATACAGATACATTCACATTTTCTGAAATTCTGATACAGACACAGTGAGACACACAAGTGAGGGCGGATCTGGATCTGGAGAGACTGGAGGAGAAGGGCTCTGTGGCTTTCTTCGTTCTTCATCTCGTTCCAGTATTCTCTTTATCTTTTATTTAGTTATGTTGAATTTTAGATCAGCGATCATGATGTTGATCGGCTAGATCCTTTTTATTGTAGTAAGGTCACGATCCATATGTGAACCCTTGACACGAAGGATTGATTTGTGGTTTTTAATTTATATAATTATCTTTATCTTTACTCTGTGCGAATTTCATATTCCCTTTGTTAGAGTTGATCAATCTGATAGTTGGGGATATTCTGAGGATCAAAATCCTAGATAGAAATAATGGGGTTTTGATCTCGAAAGGGGGTAAGATAACAATCTGTATGCGTGCTAGGAATAGACGTGTATATGATTGCAGATGCTTAAATTATCGCGCTCATTGCTTGATCCCATGAGAAACATTGCAAGGAATTGGGGTTTCTCATGGGATTAAAGGGTTAACCCTTCAAGGAATTGAGGGTTAAATATTAACTCTTTTTAGAGGATAATTTATCTGAGTGATTATATAAATAATTATTGTAAATCAATCTGGAGTAAAAAGCGGGGATCATTTGGTGAATGAACCCTGGCTACAATGCTTTTCTCATATTCTTTACAAAACAATTTTCAATTTTATTGTTTTATTTATCAACACAAAAATACAAAAACAAGTCATTTTATTTTCAGATTACAATTTTACTCAAATTGACAATATTTGTCAAAACCCTTTTTGAAAAATTCCATTCTTAAGGGAAATTTTAATTGATATTAGATCCCAATCCCCGTGGAGACGAACTTTACATATCATTTTATTACTTGTGCGATCGGTATACTTGCCGCAGAGCATCAAGTTTTTGGCGCCGTTGCCGGGGATTGGCGTTTCTGATATCATATAATCTTGATCTTTTAGATTGGATTTGTGCATATTTGTGAATATTTTTATTTTCTTTATTTATTTTATATTTTTATTTTATTTTTATTTGAACAATGCTACTGATCTCTTTTCTAAGTTGTATGCGAGGTACAATCCCAGAATTTCCACTTAATTTGGAAATCACTAGAGCAGAAAAGAGGAACAGAAAACTTGCTCGGAAGAAGCTTGCATTCAACGAGTTGGGAATTCTGTTCGAAGAAGCACAAACAATGGCTGAGAATAATGATGAAGTGGACAATCCACTCATGGATTGTTAGGAGAATTCATGAAGGGGATGAGAATTCAGAGAGAAACAGAATAGAGAGAGAAGAAAATAGAGAGAGAGAGAATTGTCAAACTTTTCTTGCATTTTCCTCGCTTTCCTGAGTTTTTAATAACGAATACAATTCAGTAACTGACTCAAGGCTACTTCTCCCTGAGTCACACAACAGCTTTACTCATAGACTCTCATCCTTTTACAAATTTAACGAATTAAAAAAAGTGTATTAGTTATGAGATGTAGTGGTCCAGGTAACTGGGCCTCCTTATGACTCTCTTGGGCCTAATAGTGGACTGGGCCGTAACATCCCTCCCATGTTGAGAAACCACCTCGTCCACGAGGTGAGCTGAATTTGAGTTGAAACGGTCGGTGGCTGTAGACGCGACAGCTGGAGTATTAGTGGAGTTTAGTTGGACGGCTGGGATTGAGGGGTGAGGAGATAGACAGCTGATGGGGTTAGGTGGCAACGTTATGCTTGGTTGCGTGTTGTCACAGGAAGACCCAGAAGAGCCTAAATCGGCGCTACTAGGGGTGGTCAAGGTAGCAACTTTAAGGGTGTGGGTTGGTTGTGGGGGTGGATTGGGGATGGAAAACCCCGATCTTGGTGTAGGGCGTGTGATCAGCGGTGCGATCGAAGGATTTGTTTGAAGCTCCTTTTCTTCTTCCCAAGTGGAGTCCTCCGGTGGGAGTCCCTCCCATCGGATCAACAGCTGGGGTACTTGCATGTTGTTTCGCCAAATGGTACGGGTATCCACCACGGCCTTGGGTGTATGCACCGGTGTCAACTCGGCAGTGGATGATGGCAGCTGGTGAAGTTGAGGAGTTGTGAGCAGTGAAACGGTCTGAGGAGGGTGACAAGAAACACCGGGTGTATGCGAGAAGTGGCTGGAAGATCCAAACGATAGGCTACTGGGCCAATTCGTTCCAACACGGAGAATGGTCCATAGTACCAGAGACTGAGTTTGTGAGAAGAGCGGCGGTGAATGGACAATTGACGGTAAGGTTGCAGCCTCAGTAGAACCTGGTCACCCACTGCAAAGGTAACATCTTTCCTCTTTTTATCTGCTATTGACTTCATATGCTGTTGAGCCCTAATCAAGTTAGCTCTGACTCGTGCAAAGATGTCGGAGCGTGCCGTTAGTTCAGAATCCACGGCTTCGTTGGTTGAGGATCCCAAAGTATAAGCAAGCATATTTAGAGGGGGTTTGCCAAAGATGACCTGGTAAGGGGACATGCCGGTTGAGCTGTGAGTGGTGGTGTTGTAGTGGTACTCCGCCCACGCCAAGTATTTACCCCAAGAAGAAGGGTAGTCATGAGCAAAAGCACGCAAGTAAAGCTGGAGACTTCTATTGAGCCGTTCAGTGACCCCATCGGCTTGGGCGGGGGGTAGGCCGAACTGAACCGAAGGGCTGTACCTTGAAGGCTAAAAAGCGTTTGCCAGAAGTTGCTCAAGAAAAGGGGATCGCGGTCCGATATAATGGATTTGGGGAGGCCATGGATCTTACCCACTGTGTTCCAAAATACCTGGGCAACTTTGGAAGGAGTATAATGAGGCGGTAACGGAGCAAAATGGGCACCTTTGGAAAAGCGGTCCACAACAACCAAGATGGCCGTAAATCCGGAGGAGTTGGGCAGGTGCGTGATAAAATCCATTGCTAAATCCGTCCAAGTATGATCTGGAGGGTGATGGGTTGAAGCAGCCCAAATGGACAGTGGTTTGGTTGCTTGATTTTCTGGCAAATTTTGCAGTGTTGCACAAAGTGTGTGACGTCCCTATTATCCAAATGAGTGCCCCCATCAGTGATGATGGCTCTCGGAATTCCAAATCTGGTAAAGATGTTCTTTCTCAAAAAGGCAATCACTATCCGAGAATCATTAGTTAGAGTGGCTATGGCTTCAACCCATTTAGAAACATAGTCAACTGCTACAAGGATATACTTGTTAGAGTAGGATGAAGGGAAGGGTCCCATAAAATCCATACCCCAAACATCAAAAATCTCCACCTCCAAGATGTTATTTAAAGGCATTTCATGTCTCCTGGAGATGTTCCCAGTTATTTGGCAATTGTCACATGCCTCCACATATTTTCGAGCATTCTTGTACAATGTGGGCCAGTAAAAATCACTCATCAGAACCTTGGCTGCTGTTCTTTCACCTGCAAAGTGACCACCATAGGCTGAACCATGGCAGTGCCATAAAACACTCTTCTGCTCCTCTTCTGGAATACATCTTCTTATTACTCCATCAGAACATCTATAGAAGAGATATGGTTCATCCCAGATGTATCTCTTCACATCATGCGGAGATTTCTTCATCTGCTGGTAAGTGAAGTCCTTTGGCATGGCTCCAGCAGCTCTGTAGTTTGCAAAATTAGCAAACCATGGTGGGGTGTCAACAGACAAAACTTGATTATACACCAACTGGGAAACAATGCTTATAGCCAGTATTTTCTCATAAGGAAACTCTTCCTTGATCACTACTTCTGGACCCTCTTGTAAATCTGTCTCTGTGATCCTTGATAAATGATCAGCTACCAAGTTTTCAACTCCCTTTTGTCCTTAATCTCTACTTCAAACTCTTGCAGAAGTAACATCCACCGGAGCAACCTTGGTTTAGCATCCTGCTTGGCTAACAAATACTTCAAAGCTGCATGGTCAGTATAAACAATAACCTTGGACCCTAGCAGATATGACCTGATTTTGTCAAATGCATACACTATTGCCAATAACTCTTTTTCTGTAGTAGCATAATTCTTTTGTGCTTCATTAAGAATTTTACTGGCATAGTAAATAACATGCAATAATTTATCCTTCCTTTGGCCTAGCACTACTCCCACAGCAAAATCACTAGTATCACACATAAGTTCAAAAGGTAATGAAAAATCAGGTGCCATGATTATGGGTGCAGTAATAAACTTGTCTTTCAACATATTAAATGCATGCAAGCAGTCATCAGTAAACAAAAATTCTTGATCCTTTCCTAACAACCTGCGCAATGGTTTTGCTATCTTTGAAAAATCTTTTATGAAACGACGGTAAAAACCAGCATGTCCTAGAAAACTTCGCACACCTTTAACATTTATGGGAGGGGGTAGTTTTTCAATAATAGAGATTTTGGCTTTATCTACTTCAATGCCTCTGTTGGACACTTTGTGTCCCAAAACAATACCCTCTATCACCATGAAGTGACATTTCTCCCAATTCAGCACAAGATTATAATCTTGGCATCTTTTCAAAACACTATCCAAGTTTTCTAAACATGCATCAAAAGTAGGACCAAAAACAGAGAAATCATCCATGAAAATCTCAATACATCTTTCTACCATGTCAGAGAATATGGGAAGCATGCACCTTGAAAAGTTGCGGGTGCATTGCATAGACCAAAAGGCATCCTCCAGTATGCAAAGATTCCATAGAGGCAAGTAAATGCAGTTTTCTCCTGATCTTCCGGAGCCATAGCTATTTGATTATAGCCTGAGTATCTGTCTAAGAAATAGTAGAAAGCATGTCCTGCTAATCTCTCCAACATCTGGTCCAAGAATGGAATAGGGAAATGATCATTTCTGGTTGCTTTGTTGAGTCTCCGGTAGTCTACACACATCCTTCATCCAGTCATTGTTCTCGTGGGAATCAGTTCATTGTTTTCATTTCTGACTACAGTCATCCCTCCTTTCTTGGGTACTGTTTGAACTGGACTCACCCAAGCACTGTCTGAAATAGGGTAAATCATTCCAGCATCAAGTAACTTCACCACCTCTTTCAGAGTGGGATTAAGTCTCCTCTGTGGTTGCCTTACTGGTTTGACTTCTTCCTCCATCAGTATCTTGTGAGTGCAGAATGAAGGGTTGATACCCTTAAGATCTGAGAATGACCAGCCCATGGCTGTCTTGTTCTTCTTGAGTACCTCTACTAACTTCATTTCCTCCCCTTCAGATAAGAATGCATTGATAATAGCTGGGTAGGTTTGATCATCCCCAAGGAACACATATTTCAAATTTGAAGGCAGATCTTTTAATTCTACCTTAGGTGCTCCCTTAGGAATGTCATCCACCTTCTGTTCAAGCTCCTCAACTACCGGTTCTTCCTGATAATATTCCCCACTGTTCTCTTCTTTACATTGGTCTTCCTCCAGTAATAGGTCCTCTTCTCCTGTTACTTCATCCACAACCTCTTGGATGATATCAATTTTGAAATAATCCTCAACATCAACAGGATGCTTAATTGCTTCAAACACATCAATTGTGACCGTCTCTTCATTCACCCTTAGCATAAGCTTCCCTTGTTCAACATCAATCAAGGATCTAGTAGTTGCTAAGAATGGCCTCCCTAGAAGTAGAGGGCTTTCAGTATCTTCTGCTTCCATATCTAAAATCATAAAGTCCACTGGAAAAATGAACTTATCCACCTAAACCAAAACGTCTTCTACCACACCTTCTGGTCTCTTGATAGATCTATCTGCAAGATGCAGAATAAGATTAGTCTCCTTCAATGAGTTGATTCCCAAGGCTCTACATACAGTCAATGGCATCAGATTTATGCTAGCCCCCAAATCACAAAGTGTCTTCCCTACTTCCACATCTCCAATGGCAATAGGGATGCTAAAACTTCCTGGATCTTTTAATTTTGGTGGAAGTTTCTTCTGGATAAGGGCACTACACTCTTCTGTTAAGGCCACTGTTTCACCATCTTTTAGTTTCCTCTTCTTAGACAGAATATCCTTCATGAACTTGGCATAGTGAGGCATGTTCTCCAAGGCCTCAGCAAATGGAATGTTGATCTGCAACTTCTTAAAGATATCCAGAAATCTTGCATAATGTTGTTTCTGGATTTCTTGCTTCAACCTCCGAGGATAAGGAACCTTGGCATATGGGGACAAGTTAATGGGCTGATCTTGCTTGTCAGCCATTTTCTTCTTCTCCCAATTCATCATCTTCTTAGGTGAAGAGTTATTTTCAACTACCACCTCATTTTTTTCTTATCTTTCTTCACTGTTTCATTTTCATCATCTTCTACTACATCCTCTACAATTACTTCTTTTTCATCCTTCTTGTGAAGCCACTTTCTTTTGAACAGGTTGAAGCACAAGCCCACTTCTTGTAGTAATACCTTGGCGGTGCTCCTTTGGATTCACCATTGTATCACCAGGGAACTTGCCCTGTGATCTCTCAGATATCTGCCTTGATAACTGACCAATCTGTGTCTCCAAATTCCGGATGGATGCTTCCTGGTTTCTGAATGAAGTTTTAGTTTCTTGCATGAATGTAGAAGTTTCTTCTCTGAAAGAATTTGACCCTTGAATAAAATCTTGAGTAGTCTTTGATAACTTAGCAAAAGCTTTCTCCCATGCTGAAGTATCTCCTTGCTGTGATGAATGCGGTGGAGGAGGATGCAATGGAGGATTTAATTGATGGTTAGAACTGTAACTAAACCCAGGGTGTTGATTCATATTCTTCCATGGTGGCACATATAGATTTCGCCCTTGAGTGTTAGGGTTCCTCTTATCATACCATACTCCATTAACCTCAGCTTTTTTGGAGATACCCCATAATCACAGTCATCTGAAACATGACTTTTCCCACAAATTGCACACACACAGTTAGTGTGCACTGAAGCAACCTTTTGATGGATAGTTGCTTAGTGAGAGCATCCAACTGTTGTTGTTGATCTTTCTGAGTTTGCATCAATTGATCATTCTTGGCTAGCAGAGCATCATACCCATCCAACTTAATAATTCCTGTTCTTCTATCAGCCACTGGAGCATTGTCAAATTCTTGAGATGCCAAAGATTCTAATATTTCAAGTGCCTCCTGAGGAGTCTTGGTTTTCAATGACCCACCAGCAGTGGCATTCACCAATGTCCTAGTATTTGTAGTCATCCCTTGTAGAAAGATTGCTGCCTGATTCCACACTTCAATCCCATGTTGTGGACATTTCCTCAACAATGTCTTGAACCTTTCCCAGGCCTCATAAATGGACTCTGATTCTTTCTGCTTGAATCCTGTGATCTCATCCTTCAACTTTGCCCTCTTGGATGCTGAGAAAAATCTGGCCAAAAACTTGGTTTGCATATCATCCCAAGTAGTAATACTTCCTTGTGGCAGTGACTGCAACCATCTTCTGGCATCATCCTTCAGTGAATGAGTAAATAGCCTCAACAGAATGGCATCTCTTGTCACTCCATTGATTTTCACAGTGTCACTTAACAACAAGAAATTCTCAATGTGCAGATATGGATCTTCTGCACTTGTTCTGGCAAACTGTCCCTTTTGCACCAACTGTACCAGTGCAGGCTTCAATTGGAAATTGTTAGGCTCCACAGTAGGTCTAACCACACTTCCAATGGGTGGAATGACAACAGGAGTCATGTATTCCCAATGTCCTTTGTGGTGGTTGCACATGATTTTCTGCCATATTTTCTTCCTGTACTGTAGCACTTGGTTCACCACTTTCCAATACTTGCTGCCTTCTTCTGGCTGCCCTTCTATTCCTTCTAAGTGTCCTTTCTAATTCTGGATCAAATAACAAAGAGTTTTGATCAATAGTACATTGCATACACCAGAATTACCAGAGAACAAAGACTCATACAACAAAAATTAAAATGCTGAAAAGTAAAAGATTCAATCCCAACAACTAATGGTATTTATCAATGTTGAACAGCAAATCCCCGGCAACGGCGCCAAAAACTTGTTGTCAGATTAGCAAGTGCACTAGTCATACAATTAATAAGAATGGTAAGTAAAGATCGTTCCCACGAGGAATTGTGTCAAGCACTGACTATCCAAATGTTATTGATTTGAATCAACCAAAAAGTTCTGAATTGCATGGATTTCTTGTCACTAGAAATTTAGATTGCATAAAATTAAAGAATTTCAAAACACAAAAGATATGAATTTGAATTAACAAGTAGTCAGATATCAATTTCCCTCAAGCATGAACTTATGAATGAACCAATTTCCATCATGAATTATCTATTATGTGATGTTAATCAACCTTTTACTTATCATCAAGATGTAATGTCTTACTATCCTGATAGACACATTAATCAGAAACCCCAATGTCTTGGTGATTCCTTTCATAATACATGCATTAATTACTAAGGTCTTAAGATTACACTAGTATAATAGCATCAATGTCTTGACTACTAAAATACTAATGATGAAGTTGTCAACTATAGAACAATGTAAACATGTCTGTTCTACATTATTACATTAACAAGAAGAATTGATCAAGACAACTTCATACAAATCACATAATAGAGAAACAAAATATCAAATTAACCATTCATAAATACACACTTGAGTTCCATTGAATCAGACTACAAAGGACTCTACTCAGACATAATTGAAATAAATACAAGAGAAGGAGAGAATTACATATGAAAACTACTCCTAAGAATTTGGAAAATAAAAGAGAAAATTCAGATCAGAAGATCTGATATAGGAGAGAGAGATATGGTAGGTATATTTTAAAAATGTGAATGCCTTTTCCTTTTATAGTGTTACAAATTCTGCTAAAAAAATAACATGGGCGCTAAAACGGTCTGGATGGGCGTTTTAGCGTCCATGCTTGACGCTTGAGCAACTGCTTTTAACTGCATTGGGCGATAAAACGGTCTTGATGGGCATTTTAGCGTCCATGGCTGGCAACTTCCAACTGCTTTTAACTGACTCTAACGCTAAAACACTTGATTTGAACGTTTTAGCGTTGGAGACCAGAGACTTTTTCCAGATAAGGGCGCTAAAACGGTTGATCAGGAGGTTTTAGCGCCCAAGACCAGAGATTTTTCCAATAGCAGCGCGCTAAAAAGCTCAGTGTGGGCGTTTTAGTGCTGAGCTCCAGAGACTTCCACTCTTAATTCTCAGCAGCGCGCTAAAACGTTCTGTGTGGAAGTTTTAGCGCTCTGCACCAGCAACTTTCTCCTTCAATCTGCAGTGGCGCGCTAAAACGGTCCGTGTTGCCATTTTAGCGCTCAACACTTAGGCATTTTCACTTTCTCCAAAATCTTCTTCCTTCTTTTTGAATCTTTTTGGGTTTCCTTTCCCTACAAGACAGTGTAAATTTTCACAAAGCTTTCAGAATTTGCACTTGAGGGATTTCTAAGATATTAACCTCATTTTCATCCAATTAATCACACAAATTGATCCTAATTTATGCTGAAAAACCTGATGATCTAGGGGTTTATCAGAGGACATTCCCAATTACTCAAAACTCATATGAATCCATGCAATTACCAATTATACAACATGATTCTAATCACTTACCTCAACCCCACTTGGTCCAGGACCAAGGGCAATCCACCGACTCACAGTTCAGGGTTCAAATTGACGCACGACAACCTACAACACCATGTACGAATCATCAGTACATGGTAATTCGATCGAAATACGAAAAACGTCAAATTTCACTCCTACACCTTGTAGGTTCGGCCTCTTAAGGCTTATTTCAAACTTTAATTTTATAAATTTTCTTTCTCATTTTATTACACATCCTTAGGTTGCCAAAAGGCCATACCAAGTGCCATTTTTCACTTTACGTCTTTTAAACAACGTTTCGCCTAATATTTTACTCTAGGATCCTTTATGACTTTTAACACCTCCAATTATTTTTCATTCATTCTTCAACTTTCCAACCACTACACAACCCATCTAAATACCATTTAACACAAGATAAATCATCCAAGTAACTTCAACAACATCAAATCCTTAAAATTCCCTAAATGGCCGAATTGTAACATATGCCACTCCAAGGGGTTTTCATTCAATTTTAACCATTTCAGTCCTCATACAATTCCATTATATCAACATACAATCATACAACAACTCACCAATCCAATCCTTTCACATTTTCAAAACTCAAAGTCATGACACCTCAAAATTTTCTAAGTTACAAAATCATATTTTTCACCAATAATTTTCATGGCATTTCTAGCTCTAACACATCATTCTAAGACATTATCATCTAACACACATTTTCCATTTGAGCTCCCTAACATCACAAATAAAACAAACCCTCTTTAGGGTTCATAAATCCAATTACATGATTCAACCGTTAAAATACAAGGAAACTCACCCAAATGGATCATTTTAAATCAGCACCCTAATCTCTTGCATGAATGCCACTTGTTTCATCTTTGGACACTTGGATGATTCCCTACATTTTTCGGCCAATTCCCTCTTGACCAAAGGATTCCATCTAAGTAGTTTAAAAATCTGATCCTTATTTAGTTCCTCTATACGTATGAGAGAGCACCAAAGCCACACCATTCTCACAATCTGAACTTAGCCATCTTCTCCCCCACCAAACCGTAAGCATAGAAGACAAAACAGTGAATGCACTTTGACTAACAAACATCCCTTCCATTTCCCTCTAAGCTGTGAGTTGTAGGTGTAGCAAGAGAAGAGAAAATAGTACATCTTTATTCTTCCAATCTCCTTGAGCGTGCGCAACCTTGAAAGGAAACCAAGAAAGACCACCAAAAATTTGCATAATACTCTCATCTCATTCTCCCTTGAAACCGTGAGCTACATGAGCAAGAAACAAAATTAATTCAACATCCCCTCTTTGTTCTCTTGTTCAGTCGAAGCTTCTCCATAAGAAGGTGAGCTATTTTCCTTGCTTGTTTTTCCTCCCTTCACTCGAATCAGTTCTCATAGATGGTTGTGTTGTTTGAATAAGGTTCTGTTCAGTTGAGTCATCCCCTCCGTTGCATATGCGTGGGTTATAATCTTTGGAACGTTGGAAAGGAAGAATAGACCCTTTGGCCGATTGAGAACTTTGGTGCTTAGAACCAAGAACCGTAAGTAATCTTCCCTTCCTTTATGTTCTGTTGTACGGCCCTAGAGAATCTAGGAGAGCATGATTATCCTTTTGTAGTTAGAATTTTTGATCGTTCCATGTCTGCACCCCTCATAGCAAGTTTTGTCTAGAAAGGCTATCTATTTACTCGTTAGATGAACTCCTTGAACTAGAATCAATTAATAAAATTTGTATGTACCTTATGTTATGGGCAGAATGTGGAAGGATTTTATTGTCACTCTTGTGCTCTAGGAATATTATGTAAAAAAATCTCTTAGACACCTAATGATGAGTAGTAGCCATCCTGCATGTTTGGGGTTACCATTGGTGTTGGAAATTTTTTAGAAAGCATGCTGCTTGTAGCGCACCATAAGTGGATTAGTGGAGTTTGGAATAAATTATCCTTCATGTGTTATTAGATAAAATCAATTCTGTTTTGGTAATCATTGATGAGCATTAAGTTTCCATTTAAACTAATAAATAACATGACATATAGGCTTTCTTTTGCGCAACTTAAGAGTAGAGAAGTAGAAATTGTACGATTAAAACTTTGGGAATTTTCTGTACCAAACCGAATCTTTTTGGGGTTAGGAACCTTAGAATTATTCACTGTTAAACGTTAGGAAATTTATTGTGAAGTCAGATTATTATTAGGAAAAAGAAACAAGGTAAAACCGGTTGGGAAATTAAGGATAAAAAGATAAATGACG
>JAVKPL010006125.1:0-25644 GCA_032173675.1 Gastrolobium villosum | reverse complement strand
AAAATCGCAGCAGCGACGTCTGATCAAAGTAGACAATATATTTACAAGGCCATTTCGCTGAAAAAATAAATATATTTGTGATAAGTTTGGTAACTTAGTACGGAGTGGAACTTTGGCTCGATTGGAGAGCATTTGAATCCACAGACAAAAGAAGAGAATAATAAACATATAATTCACACTCGCAAACTTCAAAGAAGAACAGCTTCACCAGATGACTTACGCCAATATGAGTTGATGAGCACGTAAAATCACGATTTAGTTATGTCTCGAATAAAGTTTGCCATGTGTATGTAACGTGATAATTAAAAAATACTAATCAAGTAGCTGTGAAGTTGGGAGGAAGGCGTCTGACAGAAATAGATACTAATTAAACAAAAATATGATAATTAAATAATGCTGATCAATTATTTAATTAATTCAACAATACTAATAAAGTAGTATTAGTTAATAAAAATGTGAAAATGATTTTACATCATAAAAAAGTGATAATTAAATAATTCTAAACAAGTAGGTCAGAACAATACATTGATATTTTATTAATTATTTCAGCAACGTGTGACAGGTGCCGACCAATTATAGTACATCAAGGCCTAGTTATGTATCGAATAAAGAGACCATGACGCGGTATTCCATTTTTAAATATTCGACAGAAGTGTCAAGGACAAAGTTTGCTATGTGTATTTAAGGTGATAATTAAGTAATACTAATGAATTAGGTCAGAACAATACATTAATATTTTTTTAATTCAGCAACGTGTGGCAGTTCCCGATCAACTAGTATATAAAGCACAAGCAGAGCAAGTTCATTCCAGAGCAACAGAGCAAGCGACTAAATTGGAACATAAACACATTATTCGATCAATCAGCATTCTCATTCTCATGGCTTCCACAAATGATTACAAAGCAAGTGAGCTATTCCAAGCTCAAGCTCATTTGTACAGAATGATGTATAGCTTCCTTAATCCCATGTGCATCAAGTGGGCCATTGACCTTGGCATTCCTGATATCATCCACAATCATGGTCAATCCATTAAATAAATTTGGTATTTTGATTGTGTTACTATTATATTCAAAAGAAGCCTTTAAATAGGCAAACCAATACAAAGGCTACGTACTCTTACAAACAGAATCTCTAAGATCCTAACAATCTCCAATATCTAAACTCCTAATTACAAACAGAATCTCTAAGATCCTAACAATCTCCAATATCTAAACTCCTAAACAAATATTATCTATAATTACAAACAGAATCTCTAAGATCCTAACAATCTCCAATATCTAAACTCCTAATATCTAAACCAATTAACAATCTCCAATACTCCCCCTCAAGTTGGAGCATGTAAGGATGAAATGCCCAACTTGGGAAGAAATCCAAGGAACGTGCGCTGTCCTAAGGCTTTGGTGAACAGATCTGCAAGCTGGGCAGAGGAACGAACATGAGCAGTAACTATGGTATTTGCCATGATATGATCACGCACAAAATGACAATCCAATTCAATATGTTTCGTTCTTTCATGGAAAACTGGGTTTGCAGCTATATGTAAAGCTGCCTGATTATCACAAAATAATTCCATAGGAGTCGAGTGAGAGACACCAAGGGCGGCAAGGAAGGATTTAAGCCAAACTAGTTCTGCGGTAGCGGCTGCCATTGATCTGTACTCCGCTTCGGCTGATGAACGAGAGACAGTTACTTGTTTCTTCGTTTTCCAAGAGATTGGTGAACTTCCCAACATAATAAAGAAGCCGGTAAGAGATCTTCGAGTGAGGGGACACGACGCCCAGTCTGAGTCGCAGTATGCATGGATTTTAAGATCACAATCTGAGCGCAAAAGGAGGCCCTGTCCAGGATTTAGTTTAACGTACCTGAGGACCCGTATGACTGCTTCGAAGTGTGCTTGTTTAGGATGCTGCATAAATTGGGAGAGGATATGAACCACATAGCTCAAGTCTGGCCTTGTAATGGTAAGGTAAATTAACTTCCCAATCAGTCTCCTATATCGTTCAGGGTTCTCACATGCTGGCCCTTCCTCCAAAGCCAGGCGATGATTTTGCTCGATAGGAGAATGTGATGGTTTGCATCCACTAAGACCTGCCTCAGAAAGAATGTCTAAAGCATACTTTCGCTGACATAAGAACAAGCCCTTCTTGCTACGGGCAATTTCGATACCCAAGAAGTATTTCAAGTGTCCCAGATCTTTGATTTTGAAGCACCGATTGAGGTAGGCTTTCACGTCACTGCATGCTTGTGTGTCATTCCCTGCCAAGATGATATCATCTACGTACACTAAAAGGGCCAAGAAAGTGGCTCCTCTTTGAAGTGTAAACAGTGTGTAGTCCGCTCTTGATTGGACAAAACCATACGTTGTCAAGGATGTGCTCAGTTTGGAGAACCAGTTTCGCGGAGATTGTTTCAAGCCGTAGAGAGATTTGTCAAGACGACATACCTTATTGTTTGAACCATTGCTGAAACCTGGTGGAAATCGCATGTAAACTTCTTCGCTTAGATCGCCATTCAGGAAAGCGTTGTGCACATCAAGTTGGTGTAAGTCCCAGTTTTTAGCAGCTGCTACTGACAGCAGCGTCCGAACACTCACCATCTTCGCAACGGGTGCATACGTCTCGCTGTAGTCTTCTCCAGCAATTTGATGGTTTCCGGCGATCACTAGTCGTGCCTTATAGCGTTCCACAGTTCCATCAGATTTATATTTAATTTTGTAGACCCATTTGCTTGGAAGAGCATGTTTTCCTGGAGGTAATTCAGAGATGTGCCAAGTGCCATTATCCTCCAATGCATTAATTTCTAATCTCATGGCCTCCACCCATCGTGAGTCATTCATGGCTTCGCGAAAGTTTTTAGGTTCTTGACCTGCATCGATGGCTGCAACAAAAGCTCGATGTTGCGCAGAAAAATTATTCAAACTAACATAATTACTCATTGGATACTGAATACCTGAGGCGAGATTGGTGTGGACGGTGGGAGGTGAATGTGTTTCAGCCATATGACACGCGTAGTCCTGCAGGTAGGAGGGCGGCTTTCGTGCACGTGGTTGACGTTGAGGAGAGGAGTGCTGCACTACATGTTCCGTTGTAATCGGACGATCTTCTAATGGAGGCTGGAAAGCTGTTATATCAGGACTTTTTTCCAAACGAGAGTCACTCCCCCTTTCCTCCGAAACTGGTTCCTCAAGAATTGGAAGTTCAGAAGGTTGTTCTCTCACCATAGTCTCCTTGTCGATTGCGGGTTGTGCTGGAGGTGAGTTAGGCACAGGCTCATCTCTTGGTTTGGCTTGAAATGGGAATATATTTTCTTGAAAGGTAACATCCCTTGATACAAATCGTTCTTGTGTTTCCAAATCCAGCAATCTCCAACCTTTTTGTCCAGTGGGATACCCAATGAAGGCACAACGTCGTGACCGTGAGGCAAATTTGTCATGAGGTTTGGGTCGGGTGTTAGCATAGCACAAGCATCCAAATGTGCGCAAGGTACTGTAATCTGGTGCTTCTCCATTTAGTACTTCATGAGGTGACTTTCCTTGAAGGATTTTTGTGGGTGTTCTGTTGATCAAATGCGCTGCAGTGAGGACGCTTTCTTCCCAGAATTCAACTGGCATACCTGCATGAAAGACCAATGCTCTTGCCACATTAAGTATATGTCTATGTCTCCTTTCTACCCTACCATTCTGCTGTGGTGTATAGACACACGTGGTTTGCTGCAAAATTCCTTTCTCACTAAGGAGCCTCATTATTTTATTGGATTTGAATTCCGTCCCATTATCAGAACGTATTGTTTTCACACTCTTACCAAATTGATTAGTTACCATAGCCAGGAATTTACTTACTCGATCGTAAGTTTCACTTTTGTCTGCCATCATATATACCCACAAACTCCTACTAAAATCATCCACAATAGTTAAAAAATAATGAGCACCCGAGAAAGAAGAAGTCTTGTAAGGTCCCCAAGTATCACAATGCACTAAATGAAAACAATCCTTACTTCGGGAATAGCTTAAAGGAAACACAGATCGAGTTTGCTTGGCACGTTGACAAACTTCACATGCCTTATTAATTACATCTTTATTCAAAACAAAATTAAATTCTGGAATCAAAGATAATGCTTGATATGACGGGTGTCCTAGCCTGTTATGCCACAACTCCACAGATTTTCCTGCTCGAACTGTTGAAGCTGAAGCACGCGTGGACTGAAACACATATACTCCATCACTAAGTTCACCCAAACCAATCTCCCTCTTCAGCATTAGGTCCTGCAAAGAACAACTTTTATCAGTAAACGTCACTATATTTCTGTTGTGTTTCAACAATTGCGAGACGGAAATCAGGTTACATCTCAATTGAGGCACATATAACACATTTTCCAGATCTAATTGTCCATCAAGTACAACAGTTCCTTCCTTTTTTGCACACGTGACAGATCCGTTTGGCAAGGTTACACACAAAGGTTGAATATTTGTGATTTTTTGTAAAAGGTTTAAGGACCCTGTCATGTGACGAGAGGCTCCACTGTCCACAAGCCATTGGATATCAGTATTCTTACCAGAGAGTTTTTCACTTGATGACCGTGGTTGATCGATCAGTGCCATCAACTTGTTGACAATTTCTGGTGTCAGCATCGAGTTTGTAGTGACCTGCTGCGGGGTGTCAGATGGCTGAGACATCACACGTTGGTTGTTATCCCAAGTCACCGCTGCATGCGCATGCTCCTGCATATAACGTCCCCCCGAACGTCCTCTTCCTCGCCCTCGTCCACCGGTTCTATTTGGTGGGAATCCAATGATATTCCAGCACTTGGAAGGATCGTGGTTAGTTTTTCCACAGTGAGGACATGGGAACCGTTCAGTCTGTTTCTCAAATGGCACACGTTGTCGTTCAGTCTGTTTCTCAAAGGGCACACGTTGCACTGTTTTCTCCATCTTCTCCTTGGATTCAACACGCGATGCATAGCCCACCACGTTCGCTCTTTCTTCTTGATTACGCGCTATGTTACGGTGAGTTTCTTCTTGCGTAACCGTGGCATACACTTTGTTCACAGAAGGCAGGGGCGAGCTATTCAATATTTGTGACCGTAAGTTGCCAAATATGGTTTCGTCCAAACCCATAAGAAATTGGTAGACTCGGTCATGTTCCCTCTCTTCTTCAGTCTCCTTCGCGTATGCACATTTATCTCCACATGCACACGCCTTGCGAGCTTTGCTCCCAAGCAACAATTTGAGTTTTGTTGGCGGCAACATGTTTAAATCTATCCCTCAAGCAGATGCAGTTCTACTCAAGGTATGTATTCCAAAAACTATAGGAATTTTCATGACTTGCTTTCTCTTCACTTACCTCTACTATTTTAATCTAACAATGACATTCATACCATAACTTTATTACAGGAGAAAAGTGTGTATCATTTTAAAGGATGTAAAATTGTGTTATTTTAAGTGAGAGAAAGAGATAGATAAAGGAGAAGAGAGAGAGGACAAAAAAATATAAAAGTGTGGGCCCCACCTCTTTGTGAGAGTGAAATGATATAAGTTGTGTCATTTAAAAGGACAAACATTTTTCTCTTATTACATAATGGAGTTAATCATTAGCATATGTTATTTACGGTGCTTCAGTTTATGATCCTCCATTTATTGTTATTTTTGCAGTGGGTTTTACACAACTGGAGCGATGATGATTGCATCAAGATACTCAAAAACTGTAAAGAAGCCATTTCAGGCAAAGGAAAAGGAGGAAAAGTGATCATCATAGATATAGTGATAAATGAAAAGAAAGATGATAGTGAAATGACAGAAGTAAAACTCTTACTTGACATAGCTATGATGACCAGTCTCAATGGTAAAGAGAGAGATGAAAATGATTGGAAGAGACTTTTCACGAAAGCAGGCTTCAGACATTACAAGATATTCCCCACATTTGGCTTTAGGTCTCTTATTGAGCTTTATGCTTAAAGTCTTGTTGTAATTTACTTTACAGTTTTATTTCTACTCAACTGAAATAAAGTTGATAAATATGAGCCACTACGGTAACATTCAATGATTATGTTATTAATAATATTTAATGATAAATACAAGTTTGGGGAAACTTTCTTGATTTCTTGTTTCTATTATCTTAGGGTAGTTTCCTTTGTAGTTAGAGCTAAATGGAAATCAATCAAATCTTTATGTTATGAATAATATTTAATGTCAAATTTTCTTTTTATATTGATTGGATTTATCTTTTCTTCATTCTTTCTATGACTTCGATATTGTAGATTGTTCTAAGATGAGTGTATGACAATAGAGACATGAACACCTCATAAATACATACTTTGATGATGACCAAGAGTTTACAAGATGTCTCAAATTGAAGACATAAGTAGTAAGAATTTTTAGAATTTTATTACACACTATAATATATCACTCAGTATCTCTCTAAGCTCCATTGCATTATATGCATTTCATTTTAGAAATAGAAATTAAAATAAATCAGTTTTAATAAATAATAAAATTATCGAGCAATTTTTTTTTACAAATAGAAAGCAATCAGCATTTGAATTTTTAAAGTTTATATATATATATATATATATATATATATATATATATATCCATGTACAGGGATTTCTTTTCTTATTTATCACTATTCACTTTATGTTCATAAAAAAAAATGGAACAAAAATTCTATTAAATATAAAAATAATAAAAAGTAGTCTTTCAAATTTCAAAAGAAAAATTACTAGCATGTATAGGTCTCACGTGGGTCAGTTTCTTAAACAATATAAAAGTAATATAAAGTCAAAAGGCATCATTACTTCTATTGAGATACAAAAAATATGATTCATAAAAAAATTCTCTCTCTGCTATCTTCACAAAACATCGTTTTGCTTTCTACTCTGCATTTTCAAGATTTGTTTGTCACTTTTCTTTTTGCAAATAAGACCGAGTTTTCTTAAGTGAATCTGCTTGAGTGAAGAACGAAAATATTCTGGGATTTTTCTTTGTGCCAAGATCGTGAATCCTTCCTCAACTTTCTTTGTGGTGGCCGCATATTTTCTTGGAGAAAAATTTAAGGTTCTTTGACAAAGAATTTAAGGCTTCATTGTGGTATTTTTTGATCAACTCAAATCCTTTGTGAATAACGGATTTGAAGCATTTAATCTGAAATTTTCAAATTTACTAGTTCATATGCTTTAGGAATTTTGAGTTGTATAACCTGAAAAATAAGTCTCTTGAGTTATTCATTGGTATAGAGATTTTCTATTAAAATTTCAAATCTGATTTTTCCATTTATATTGTGATATTTTCTGTTTAAATTAGATTTATTGATTGCCTTGGATTAGATAATTAGTTTTGTAATATCCAAGCTCCTTGGTGCATTAATTTTAGAGATTTTGATGCATATGTGATTGGTTTAATTTTCTGCATCTGGCGTAAAATTGTGGAGCTTAATTTGATATCACTGTGATATATTTGGTGTGATAGAACATTGTATTCTTGATAAATTTCACTTATTACAAATCTGAAAAATTATGTATTGTGTGTTTAAAGTGAAGTGCGCACGTGTGAAAAATCTGTCCTGGGTGTGTGGGTGCAACCGAGTGGGTTGGCGACCTTGTGCTTGGCTTGAGAGTGTGTCTCAAGGCCTGAAGCCTCAAGAATCCACTGGGGAGAGTGGGGGTCTTGTGTGAGAGGAGTTGGTGAACTCCGTAAGTTTGGCTTGAGAGTATTCTCAGAGCTTGGAGCAGTGTAGGCACTAGGAATAATTTTCATATTTTGTTTAATTGCTTGTGTGACGCTTGTTTGTAAAACAGATACACTTGTGATAAATAAAATATCTACGACTATTTCAGTCTGGACGTAGCACCCTATTTAGGCTTAGTGGGTGTGAACCAGGATATATCGTGTGTCTTTGTCTCTTTGATTTATTTTTTGAATATTCTACTTTTGAGACAAAAAGTAACACCGCTTCTGGTTTGTTATTGTTTCTGCTGTATCATTTTTTTTGTTATATTTTTAAAGTGTTGTAGCACCTTATTGGTTCTAATCTAATTGCTGTAGCACTTAAACCGTTTTATGGTATTTGAAAATTAATCATTTTTTGTTTTGAGTAAGAAAGTTTGTTGCTGCGTTTGCTCTATAAAATAAAAGGTCAGGTACGTTTTTATTGATATACATCATATAGAAATTATTTTGGGCATATAGGGACCTACGGTAAAATCAGTAAAATTGTTATAGCTGTGTGACTGTTATCTGAACTGAACTTGCAAAATAAACTGATAACTGTCAATCTTGTTGTGTTGGTGTGGTGATTGACTTTGTTAGTTCAACTTTGTCTAGACTTTCCAGATTTAGGGATCTACTAAGAAAAATGTTTTGAAAATACCTATTCAACCCCCCCCCCCAAATTAGGTGTTCTTCCACATCCTAGGTAAAGAAGCCAGCTGCCCAATAAGATGTTTGTACAATGTACGCACTAGGACGATTTTTTGGTATTTTGATTGACTGTGTGTTTAGCGAGTGTTTGTAAAACACCATTTTTGTGATCAATAAAATATCTGCAGGTGCTTCAGTCAGGATATAGCATCTTATTGCACTAAGGAGTGTGAACAAGGATATATCATGTGTCTATGTCTCGGATTTAAATTCTGAATTTTCTATATAGAGAAATTAAGAGTAACACTGATTTCTGGTTAATACTGCTATAGTTGTTTTCTGGTATTATAATTGTGTTGTAGCATATTTACTATTCTTATTTGTATTGTACTAAAACTGTCGTAGCAAGTTTACTTGTTCTTAAAAAAGTGCTGTAGCATTTAATTGTTTTTCTGATCATCGGACATTAATCATTTTTTGGTTTGTGTAAGAAAGTTTATTGCTACGTTTGTACTCTGTACAAAAGGTCAGGTATGTTTTCTGTTGTTATACATCATATATAAATTAATAGGGCATATAGGGACCAAAAGAAAAATAGGAACGATGATATATTTGTGTGACTGTTATCTGAATTGAATTTGCAAAATAATTTGAGGAGAATCAATCTAATTGTGTTAGTGTGGTGATTGAACTTGTTAATTCAACTTTATCTAGACTTTACAAATTGAAAGATCTACTAACAAAAAGCTTTCCAAAAAGTTAAAACACCTATTCACCTCATCCAGGTGTTTCGTAAGCATTTTGTGTAACAAACCACTCCCCAAATACTCTATGAAGAGGATGATAACAAGAATTGTTTTATAACAACAATGAAATATCTTAAGAGTAATATTTTTTTCTTCTGAAGTTCTAATTTTTATGTAATATTATGTATTTTATCTGACGCCTTATGCTAATATATTAATTTATTGTGCCATATTTTCGTACATTTTATTGAGAAATAATATTTTACGCATAAGAAATTTTGATTTCTTTTCTTAATTATTTTATAGATGATAAAAGAAAAACACATAATTTTATACAGTTCTTTTCCTATGTTTATTTTAAGGGATTAATATTTTTCATTTTGTAGGAAATAAATTATTTTTCTACATGTATATAAAGAGAAAAGAGAAAAAAATAAAATTGTAAGTCTCATATATTTTTATATGTGTATAGGAGATAAAATCATCTCTTATGATAAACATCTTATTCTAAATGAAGTTTTCTTATAGAGAGAAGTTAAATTGTAAGTCTCACATATTTTTATATGTGTATAGGAGATAAAATCATCTCTTATCACATGATAAACATCTTATTCTAAATAAGTAAAGGGTTTTATATTTCTCATTCAACATGATAATTGAATTCTCATGTTGTAGAGACAAAAAGCATGTGGGACCCGTATGTTAGAAAAAATTATATGTAAGACCCATATTGACACAAAAATCGAAAGGTGTGTAGGAAAATACAAATTCTCATGTTAAATGAGAATTATAAAACCCACAAGTAAAATATAAATGTAAAACTTTCATACACTCACAACATTTTGTGGGACCCGCAGAAAAAAAATTCTGGCACACAAAATGAATCTCTATAATATAAAACAATCAATTTTCCTACAACATAACTCTTATAAAACCCTATTTTAAAATGAGAAGACTTTATAAAATTTGTATGTAGTTTTTGCTAAGAGCTAAAGTGTCTTTCTTCACAAGACTAATTTATTATTTTAAATTTATTTTGATAGAAAACCACTTATAGAGGTCTGATGTCGTATATTCCTATGAGGAAGGATTTTCTAACTACCAAAATTTTCCACTATCAACTTACTACCTATCAAATATCCATTAGATTAACATTTTTTCTCTCTTCAAAAACTTTTTAACATTCTCTCTATATGATTCAATGATGATTAGATAAATAGTAAGTTAGTAATAAAATTTTTTAGTAATTAGAATATCCTTACTCTATTCCTATATGGTTATTTTGAGAATAAGGCACCATCGCCAGTACTGGCGTGCCTCGTGCTATCTCAACTTTGTATACTTGGTTTGTTTTGTTTTTTTTTTTTTTTTTTTTTGCTACTAAAATATTTTAAGCCAGGGTTTTGTCCGTCATTAATTTCAGGGCAAATATAGTGGTCGCTCGACCCTAGATACCAAAAAATTAAGAGTATGTTTGGTGTATAGTATATGATAAAGTATGATAATATAAAATTTGATAGTGTAAAACTTGATTTAATTTTAATAGTATCCAGCGTTTGACACGATATTGTATAAAATAATATATTATATAACATATAATCATCTAGTATTTGGTAATACACTGTATAATACTATATAGGATAAAAATAAATATTTTTAATAAAAATATCCTTTAATAAAGAATTTATATAATTCTTCAAAAAAAGTCATATGATATTAATATTTATAAAAATTTATTGATCAGTGTGTCCAAAACATAAATTAATTTTTATAAAAATAAAAATATTCAATAATTTAAAAATTAATATATTGAAAAATTATTTTTTATTTTAATATATTAATATTAAAATAATTAACTTTTGAGAATTGCACTCGTTAATGATGTTAATACACTAATCTCTTATCAGGCCTTATCCCTCCCCTTAGGGCGGATTAAGTTATACATCATTTTGGAGCATGTTTGGTGCATAATATAGGATAAGGTCTGATAGTATAAGACATGATTGTATAAGACCTGATTGAATTTTAATACTATCCTGCGTTTGGAACGGTATTGTATAAAATAATATATTATATAAAATAATATCATCTAGTATTTAGAAATGCACTGTATTTAAAAATAATTTTTTAATAAAAAATCCTTTAATAAATAATTTATAAAATTATTCAAAAAAGTCATATGATATTAATTTTTATAAAAATTTGTTGATCAGTGTGTCCAAAACATAAATTATTTTTATAAAAATAAAAATATTCAATATTTTAAAAATTAATATATAGAAAATTAATTTTTATTTTAATATATTTATATTAAGATAATATATTAATTTATGAGAATTGCACTAGTCAATGATATTGATACACTAAACCCTTATCAGGCATTATCCCTTTTTCTTAGGCCGGATTAAGTTTTACATCGTTTTGATGTATTAGGGCATGTTTGGTGCAGAGTATAGGATAAGGTCGGATAATATAAGACCTGATAGTATAAGACCTGATTAAATTTTAATACTATTCAGCGTTTGGTATGATGTTGTATAAGATAATATCCTCAAATATTTTAAAAATTAATATATTAAAAAAATTATTTTGATATATAAATATTGAAATAATATATTAGTTCTTGTGAATTGTACTTGTAAGCAATATTAATAAGTATATCTCTTATCAGGCCTAATCCACCACTCCTAGGCTGGATTAAGTTATACATCATTTTGATATATAAAGGTGTCCTGCTGTATAAGCTTATACTATACGATGGTCACACCAAATAACTGAAAATGTCATGACATATAGTATAAGCTTATACTATCAGACCTTATACATCACACCAAACAGGACCTTAGGGATTCTGCTGTATAAGTTTATACTATACGATGGTCACATAAAACAACTGAAAATGTCATAACGTATAATATAAGCTTATACTATCAGGCCTTATACGTCACTCCAAACAAGCCCTTGATGTATTAAGGGATTCTGCTGTATAAGTTTATACTATACGATACTCACACCAAACAACTGAAAATGTCATAATGTGTAATATAAGCTTATACTATCATGCCTTATATATCACACCAAATAAACCCTGAAGGGGAATGCATCGGCGCTGTTGTAGGAAAACAAAAGATTGTCTTGTAAACATAACATTTCAGGAGAGAAAAAATGATTCAAGGAGAGAGAAAAAGTAATAGATGGGGTCCACAAAAACTGGCTCAGCTGGAATTGTTTTTCCTGTAACATTAGCTATGGAATACCCAAAATTAAATTGCCTAGTTTATAAAATATTTTTCAATCGGACAAATATAGTGGTCGCTGGACCCTAGATAAAATAGTTTATAAAATTAAACATCCATTTATTGTTATTTTCTTTTCTTGTAATTTGAATAAAGAATGATACACATCAGATATCTGTTGGCTTATATCTTTTTTTTTTTAAAAAAAATATGAAAAAATATTTCATATTTATAATTCTCAATTTAGTGAATTAATTATTTATAGAAATTCTATGCAATAACATATTAAAAAATATTTTTTTAAAACAAAAAGAAACATAGACAAAAAGACTAAACCCACTAAATTGTGATTATAATTGTACATGTTTGACTTTGCTTAAGCAACATCTTGGGTTCAAGTCTTTATAAATGCAATATTTCTTCAAAAATTTAATCTTATCATGATGTGAATGTTCGCGACTCGAATATGATTGCCTGGTATACTTGTGGTTTATAAAAAAAAACATAAAATAAACCTTGTAAAATAAGTTTATAAGGTAAAAAATTATATTTTAATAGAAACAAAAGGACTGGAAATCCAAACATATATATTGCGTTTACACCTAGGAATAATTAGTCATTCTTTTTTTTTTATTAAGTAAAATAAATTCCGTTGAAATTTCATACTTTTATGCATTTGCTTGTGTGAATTGTATTGATAGTTAATAATGAGCAAACAATTTCACCAAAAAATAAAAAAATAAAAAAATGTGCAAACAAAAAACTCTGAAAAACAAAATAATAATTATGAGATATAATGGATGACAGAAACAACATTACTTAAGATTTGATGATTTCAACCTACTTCATTCTCTTTCATATTCTTATGTCAATTATCATTTTTATTTATGTTTGATTTTTGCCAAGCCTTTCCGTCTTTCACTTTGGTTCTTCTTTTTTACACATTGGGCCTTTCGGTGTTTCACTGGGTACTTTTTTATTGTATATTCGTTTCAGACGCAGTCTGAAGGGCTTTTGCGTGTTGGGCTTTACTTCTTTCCTCTTTCTGCTCGTTTCCTTAGCGCAGCCTCATTATTTTCCGGGCTAGTCAATGCATTGATCTTGGTGACTTGCATTCAGAAAAATGGATGACTTCGATTTCTCGTGCATTCATTATTTGCCAATTGCCACGTCAACCATATCATATCAACATGAAGCAGAGAGACACAATTTGCAGGGGGAGCATTGAAAACGTGAATAGACTCTCCAAGTTGCGTAGCCATCTTTGCCAAATGCTCAGCTAACATCTTTTTTTAGTCTCTAGCAATATCCACGAAGGCCTCTTCAGTCACTGGCAATTGAAAAAGACCAAATTGGTCCCTGAAATAACAAAAAATGGGTCACATTGGTCCTTCTGTGAAGTCCACCGTAACGGCCAAACTAACGGTGCCCATGTGGCACGTTAGTGTGCTGACGCGGCTTGGATGTGGGACAGCGTGGAAGAAGAGATGACGTCGTTTAGTTACTTTTTTTTTTTCTTTCTTCTTCTTCTTCTTTCTTTCACCCATTTCCTGGTTTCTGATCTCTTTTTGGAACGGCAGTAGCATCTCTTTCTGGGACAATCTCAATCGACATTCATGCTGGAGTTTCATGCTCGGAGGGAGGTCATGTAAATACAATATAACTGTTATGTATTGAAAGTCTTATTTTGTGCAGATAATGATTCTTTTGGTTATGATATGGGTTGGTGGAAACAAGCACTCCATGCTTGTTTTTTTTTCCCCCTCTATATCTTTAGCTTTCTTCACCCAGCTGACAGCAAAAACCTAATGCTTCTTCAATGATTGTACATGGAGGAAGTAAGGTGATATCATTATAAAATTGTGACGGCTTGTATACCAGTTTCTTTAAGAGCATGTGTTTTTTCACTTACCATTCTGGTTGGTTGAAATGTAATTTCTGGTTGTAGCCGCTTTGTTTCGCAAACATGCTATAGGTTTAAATTGCTTAAGTTCTATCATTGTGTAACCTAACTTTTGATTTTCAATAAGCAATTCATCTTTGTTGGCCTAAAATGAGTAAGGTTAATTTGTTCCATATAGAAGCATGGTCGATATATCATGATATAAGATTTCATTTCCTTGCTGAAAGTTCTTTGAATGCTAAATTCACCACAATGAATCAGGGCAATCACCCAAGGTCTTACCGCTCTTAACTGAAACTATGGAAAGCTAAACTAGGCTTGAAAATGGAACTATTTACTAGTTGAATTTGAATTTCAAAGAATACCTTGCATAATCTGAGAGTTAAAACAATTATAGTGGTACACTGAGAGATAGAAAGGAGAATGGTCACTTTCAACAAAGGAACCTGCATTTGATTTAAATTGCACCAGGAAAAAATGCGCCATTTTTGTACACAATCACTATTAAATATAGGCTGTAATTTTCCAATAGAGAAGTTTAGGAAATATCCAACAGTAAGATTATAAATAAAGATTTTCACATGTAGATAATAAAGCAAGTCATGAATCATTTTTTTGACTTTCAAAGTGGTATTACAATCAGGAAAAATTTTATAAACATGAGCCAACTACTTGGAAGGAAATATTAACAAGTGATCCTATTTTAAAGAATAAGTACAAGAAATGTCAACCAGCTACTCTTCTATTGTTAAAATAAAAGGGTAAAATGCAAGTAGTGATAATTCTGTGCTTATTTGCAATATAAGATAGTAAAGCAACTCTACAAGTTGACTGATACTTTGAAAAATGGAAACTAATACAATCATATTAGTTTCATTATTTCGTTACATTCTTAAACTAATATTATTCAATAGTCATCTCACACGAAATCACATCATTAGCTTGACAAAAAGATCAATAAACAAGGAAGGTAAAGAATAGAGTCATGATCATTGCAAACATAAATATGTAATGTTACAAAATGCATGTATGTTGAATCAGATTGAAGTACAAAGTAATCAACAAAGCTGGAGTACTTAGTAATATTAACTATTACCCGTATGCAAGTATAATAATATTAATACATAAGAGAATGCACTTATTAAGTATAACTATTACCGAACTATTTTGTTTAAACCTGTTCAGAGAACCAAGCGAACTAATCTTCAACTATTAGTATTTTTTTTCCCTCTTATAATTGGTCCTCAACTAGTTCAGAACTAAAATCAGTTCAAGAAAATAAAAAAAATAAAACTAATTCAGTTCGCTGATTTCCCAAATGAAACCACTAAAACCGGTTCAGTTTGAATCAGCATAAAAAAACATTGAGCAAGCATTGTTTAAATCCCCATTTTTTTAGAAGGAAGGATAGAAGATGCTAAGCTAAGCTATTCAACGAAGAAGCACTTGAGGAAAGGAAGAGAAAGGTAAGCTTGTGCTGCTAGTGTTCCACCGTTGCTGTTCCAGAAAGAGATCAGAAATCAGGAAATGGGTGAAGTTTCACTGAGTCTGTTAGGAAGAAAGAAAGAAGAAGAAGAAAGAAAGGAAAAATAAAAATAAAAGGTACTTAAACGACGTCGTCTCTTCTTCCATGTTGTACCACATCCAAGCCCCGTCAGCACACTAACGTGCCACATGTGCACCGTTAGTTGGGCCGTTACGGGAGAGTTAACAGAAGGACTAACATGGCCCCCTTTTTTGTTATTTCAGGGATCAATTTGATCCTTTTTAATTGCCAGGGACTGAAAAGGCCTTCGTAGATATTGTCAGGGACTAAAAAGAGTGTTTACTCTAATCTTTATTGCTTTTTATTAATTTTTAGACATGTTATGTAATTTGAGTTGCGTAAATTCATTAATAAAAATATTGTGTAAATTTATTGATTTATTATAATCAATATAAATTAATTTTATTCATAACAAATTCCATGTAGCACTTTTTTTGTTATTCATTTTTCAACCATTATATGGAATAAGTGAACAATCATTAATGAAAACCACAATAACAAAATGGGCTACAGGGCATTAAATTGTAAAATAATTATAGAAATATTTTCAAAATTATTAAGTATCATTTATTTAAAAATGAATTATAGCCAATTATTGTATTCACGTAAAATTTCTATTAATAATTAGCTAATCACTCAATTAATAAAATACTTAATTAGTATAATAATATTTTAGCTAATAGTTTTAATTATATAATATTAAAAGTGGGTCAGTTTACGGATAATATATTTTATAAAAAAGAAAATGAGAAATATTTCTCCAACCACCCTATTCATGAAATGTTTGGATGCATTGAGCTAGATGGGTCAAAAGCCCAATATAGTTGCACATTTTGGTATTTACAATAATATTTTTATTTTAATTAAAGAGAGTAAAAAAAATGTTGTAACGTGTTTTTTTATTTTATCGTTTAAAAAAATAATTTGCAAATATTATTTTTCAAATTAAAATCCAAAACAATCATATCATAATTAAAAAGGCCAAATACGACTTATGCAATTTGGATTGGAAATATGATGACTGCAAGTTTTTTAAAATCATGCTTGTCTAACGAATTTTCTACTATACATCTAAATTAATTGGATATCAATAAAGGATACCATTTATAATGTGAGCTCGTTCCGATGGAAATTTTTAATATGTTTCTGTCTCTTCATGGTCCTTCCATTAAAAAGGTGATATGTGGATTTTTTATTTTTTTTCTTCTTTTTCTTTTCTCTCTCCTCAATTTCTCTTTCACTCTCTCTCCGTTCCGACAAAGTTTTACAGTCAAATGCAAATGGGCCATGCGCCACTAAGAAAAGTGGTCAATTAATATTATATTAATTAATTCATGTGAATAACTTAACACTAATGAAGCAGGTCAGAACATGACATTGATATTATATTAATTAATTCAGCAATATTAACATGTGGGAGGTGCCGATCAATTAGTATATAATGCAGAAGCAGAGCAAGTGACAAGTTCTGCACATAAACACACAACACAATCTGCATTCGATATCATTCTCATAGCTTTCAAGAAAGACTTCAAAGTTTTTGGGACAAAGTTTGCTATGTGCAAGTAACGTCATAATTAAATAATACTAACCAAGTAGTACTTTCACGAAAAGTGATTTGCACATTATGAAAATGTGATAATTAAATAATGCTAATGATTAATAAGGTAGGACAGAACAATATAATACATTGATATTACATTAATTAATTCAGCAAGTTAACATGTGGGAGGTGCCGATCAGTTAGTATATAATGCAGAAGCAGAGCAAGTTGAGTTAACAGCAACAGAGCAAGAGACTAGTTTGGAACATTAACACATTATTCGATCAATCAGCATTCTCATTCTCATTCTTATGGCTTCCACAAATGATTACAAAGCAAGTGAGTTATTCCAAGCTCAAGCTCATTTGTACAGAATGATGTATAGCTTCCTTAATCCTATGTGCATCAAGTGGGCCATTGACCTTTGCATTCCTGATATCATCCACAATCATCCCTATCCCATTACTCTTTCTGAGCTTGTTTTTGCTCTTCACGTTCCTCATTCTAAAGCTACTTGTGTTGAGCGCCTCATGCGCTTATTGACACACAATGACTTCTTTGCAATCATCAAAATCGATGACACCAGAGAAGCATATGCTCTTACTCCATCTTCACAACTCCTTGTCAACGGCACTGATCATTGTTTATCTTCGATGGTTCATTTGTTAAATAGCCCTACTCTTGTCGGCTCATATCATCACTTGGGGAAATGGACTTCTGGGGAGGACCTCACAATCGTCGAGACTGCATTAGGACCTGGAGGCTATTGGGATTTTATTCATCAAAATCCCACTCATTTGAAGACATTCAATGAGGCCATGGAAAGTGACTCTCACGTTGTAAGGTTGGCGTTGAGAAATTGCAAATCAGTTTTTGAGAGCCTCGATTCCATGGTTGATGTTGGTGGTGGAACCGGAAACACGGCTAAGATTATATGTGAGACATTTCCTAATTTAAAATACATAGTGTTGGACCTTCCACAGGTTGTTACAGGCTTAACAGGAAGCAACAATTTGAGTTTTGTTGGCGGCAACATGTTTAAATCTATCCCTCAAGCTGATGGAGTTTTACTCAAGGTATATATGCCAAAATCTATGGGAATATCATGACTTGCTTTCTCTTCACATACATCTAGTATTTTTGTCTAGCAATGACATTCATACATAGGTTTATTTCTCAATGCTGTAAATCATTAGCATATGTTATTGACCGTGCTTCTGCTTCTTACCCTTCATTTTTTATTATTCTTGCAGTGGGTTTTACACAATTGGAGTGATGATAATTGCATAAAGATACTCAAAAATTGTAGAGAAGCCATTTTGGGAAAAAGCAAAGGAGGAAAAGTGATCATCATAGATATTGTGATAAATGAAAAGCAAGATGAGCTTGAAATGACAGAAGTAAAGCTCTTGCTTGACATAGCTATGATGACAAGTGTCAATGGAAAAGAGAGAGATGAAAAAGATTGGAAGAGAATTTTCGACAAAGCAGGCTTCAAACATTACAAGATATTCCCCACTTTTGGATTTAGGTCTCTTATTGAGCTTTATCCTTAAGGATTGTTGTAATTTATTTAACAGTTTTAGTTATGCTGAACTAAAATAAAGTTTAAAATGAGCGACTTGTATTAGTAATGGTGTACAAAAGAAAAAGCCTGTTGAGTTACATGACTCTGCTTTCTCTAAACTTACTTCAAATTGATGTATGAATATACGTTGTATTTAACAAAAGTTACGACACTCTTTGGTTTATTTCTTAACATTGTTTTCTTCAACACTTGCTTCCTGGATTCCTGCATAGATGGGCTATGGAATCCAAAGATACTTTTCACACATACTCTGTTCAAATTGTCACTGGAAGCTAATGATGAAAGTTTCTGATTATAATAAATTATCTGTACCTCATATATCTGCTGAAAGCATATATACAATCGCCTGAATACTCCTTCTTAAGAAAAGGAATTTATGTCCGTGAATCTTGAATCTGTCATATCATGCAATGGCTATGACTATAATTGCTAATAAACTAGTAGAATACACTTGAATGTAAGTCACTAGGATTTGACTAGTGGTGATGGACTTGACTAATTTGCATGAGATTATAAGTTGGAATTTAAATGCCATTATTGTATCAAAAAAATAAAAATAATAAGAATAAACTTAAATGTTAGAAGCTTTTGGGAGATTATTTATGGTGAACCGGGACCATCATTTTTTAGGTGGTCCTTAGTGTAAATAGGAGGTAAAATTGAAAAAAGAAAGAAAATAACAGGGATAAAAAGAAAAAGAAAAAATTAATGTTGTGAGAGGGAGCACACAAAAAATTCAATGGTGCTGAACAATATAAAATATTTCCAATTTTTGGACGGGATAATTTGAACTGCTAGTCAACGAAGTGCTGCATTAGAATCAGTGACTTGAATAGATTCAACCAAAGAGAATATGGGATTATAGTTTTTTATGTTCCATCAAACAATTTTATCTAATGCATATCCAAAAAAGTGGTTGGGCTTACTTGTTTTCATTCATTATTTTTTGTGCACGATTGTCTTATGCAACAAAATGAGAAACTATATTCTAATAGAATATAGTAGGTTTTGATATAAGGATTCTATTTTCTGATGTTGTTAGAGATAATTATTTTCTATTATAAACATATGATATGATGAGACCCACCATTTTTTAAAAAAATGGTGGCACAATTTTTTATGTGAAGAAGCTTTTAATAAAGGAGGAAAAGTAAGGTTTGTGTATGTTTTTCTTTTTCTTTCTTTTTTTTCGTCGTGCAATTGATGCACAGATAACTCGAGAATTCAATACCCTATCAAATTGAATTCCTATACAATTTGCTACAAACACGAGAGTTCACAAATTTTTGAATTCGTTCCATTCATAAAAATAAAAAGGATCCAAGTGTGAATTTTTGAAATCTATAAACCGAAGTCGATATTTTGCATCAAGTTGGGCTGAAAGGGTGGTTGATCCGTCAATGACCCACAAGCCATTAAAGGTGGCAAAATCATAACGGGCGTTCCCATTGATGTCTCTGAAGCTATCAGGGAAGCATAGCAGGAAGCATGAGGCACTACAGAGAGCTAAAAGTGTAGAAGTTAACCCCCAAGGGTAGTTCAGTTGGCAACTGAGTTCCAAGGGTTTGCTTGAGTAAGGGGTTCAAACCCTGCCTCAAACAAATTCTCGGTTGGGGAATTAGTCTCATCTTTTCTCCGGTAGCGAAGCTCAATGCACCCGCCTGTTCCAATGAAGGGCTAGCCTATAGGGCCGTACCCCGAGGGCAAGGTGACTGGAGGAGGTTGAATGGGGATACCTCCGGATTATATCCAAAAATAAAAAGTGTAGAAGTCATAAGTTAAAAATTGGAAAAGAATGAAATAATCATTCATACATGGAAACAAAAAACTTAATAGTAGCAATATCCTTGTATGTAGGGTTGCACCGACACTTCAAAAAATGTGAAGTATTGTGTCCGACACTCTCCGACACTCTGACGCGTTCAGACATTTATAATATTTAAAATTTAATTACATATCATAAGAAAATTAATCGATGTTCTACCAAACTAATATAATAAAAATAAAAAGTGGATACTGAATAAATCTCACTGAAATGTACAAGAGATTTTTAATTTAAAAATATAATAGTAACTATTTACATCTTATGTTTCTTTGCAAGACTGATGGGTATTATAAGTTTAGTTTTATGTTTTTGTTAAATTATTGAATATTAAATATAACATACACTACATAAATTAAAAGTATTATTTAATATCAAAACGTATCCTAACATGTCAAAATCTAACGTATTATTTATTGCTAAGCATCAAAACGTATCAAATTATTGAATATTAAATATAACATACACTACATAAATTAAAAGTATTATTTAATATCAAAACGTATCCTAACATGTCAAAATCTAACGTGTCATCGTATTGTATCCCATGTCTAGGGGTGTTCAAAATGTCCAAAAGAATCAAACCTATCCATAACCAAACTGCTCCACATTTTAAAAATCGGTTATCTTTAAAAGCCGGTTTCATATGAAACTGCATTTTATATTATAAACTGGTTATTTATCAAACCATAAAAATAATTAGTTATCTATGGTTATCCATAATCAAACTGATTTACAATTAAAGAACAAATAAGTATTATCTTTTATTATGTCTATTATATTAGTCAATTGTCTTAAACTTCCAAATAATAAACTAGCAAAAAAAGTTAAGCAGCACAAGTAGAAAATATTTATTTTAAAAAAAATTACACATAAATCGAAAAGTCACATCCTAAGAAAGCACTTCTTATGTAACGTAACAACTTTTTTTCCAAAAAAAAAAAAAAATCACATACAGGCCTCCGGGCAAACTCGTAACTTGACAAGGCGAAGGCTTTGAAATGACAAAGATGAAGTAAAAAAATCATAACGAAAAGGGAAACGAAATTTAACAATTGGCTAACGTCTCTGAGAGCGTCGTTAAAAGGACAACTCACAATGAATTTACTTATTTGTTCTTTATTTATAGAGAAGTTTGGTTATGGATAACCAATTATTTTTATGGTTTGGTAAATAACCAGTTTATAAAAATAAAATACAGTTTCATATGAAATCAATCTTTTCAAAATAACCGGTTTTTAAAATGTGGAGCAGTTTGGTTATGGATTGGTTTAGTTCTTATGGACATTTTGAACACCCCTACCCATACCTTCCTCCATCAGTTCAAATGAAACTCTTAGTAACATAAATCTAGAAAACGAAGATCAATCTTTTTTATAATTTTAAAATAATGTAACTGTTCTTCTACCAATCACTATCAAAACAATGTGAAATAATTTCTATAAGAATCATTTCGTCCGGAAAGTTCCGAAACAATGAAGATTCTTGCAAAAAATAATTGCTCAACAACTATAACTGGGAGAAACAAATGACTACTTATAAAAATAACACAATCCATCAAAAACCGATTTTGAATTTGTTAAAAAATCGGTTTTGAACTTGATAACCGGTATATGGTTCATAATCGGTTTTGATTTAAAATCGGTTATAAACCATAAACCGATTTTGGAATGGGTTTAGAAAATTAAAAACTGGTTTTAAAAGAAGAAAACTGGTTCGGATTGAAAACCTAACCGTTTAAAACCGGTTCGGTTCGATTTTTGTTAAAACTGATTATGAACCGCTCCATGCACACCCCTACCTGTGTCAGTATTAGCGAAACATAGGTGCACGGTTTCATTTCAATTCAATTTTCTTTGCCAAACTAGTTTTGAGAATTGAGTTGATTTATTGGTTTAGTTCAGTTCATAATTGGTTCATACCTAGTTCAGTTCTAAACTGATATTGAATCAGTTCAGAATTGATTTTTAAAATCAATTTTGAACCTAAATGAAAAGTAAGAAAAGATTGAAGCAAAACATTAAAAAATACAACTAATAATTGAAATTAAAAAAATTAAAAAAATTAAAAATAAAAGTAAAGATGAATAAGAAATAAAAATACATTAGAGAAAAAATAAAAAACTTAATAAATAAAGAAAAATAATACATTAAATAAATAAATAAGAAAAGAGAAATAGATAGGCAAAAAGAAAAAAAAATTGAAAAAAAATGAAAAAAATCACTTTAGTTCATGAAAACCAGTTTGGTTCACGAATTGGTTTTATTAAAGCCAGTTCAGTTCAAGAACTAGGTTTTAAAAACTATATATGGTACTAATGGTTATCTTTCTTTTATTGCTTCTGCTGGTTGCTCTTGGTTATGGTCTTATTTATGTCATGTTTGGGCGAAGGTTCGATTTCATGAATATTGACAGGTTGGAGATTGTAATGCAATTTTATTTTGGAATGATAATTGGTTATCTCAAGACGTGAAACTTGAAAAGTTAGCTTTGAATGTCCCTCTTTCTGTGAAATCAAAATGTCTCACTGATTATGTTTCAGATTCTGGCAAGTGGCACTATGAGCTGCTTACGTCTTGACTCCCTATTAATGTTATTCATTACATCCGTAGTGTATTTCCCCCTTCGACTAATGATCCCCCAGATAGAAAGTTATGGTCCTTCGATTTAGGTGATTTAATTTCATTCAAGGGGATATATACTTTTCTTAGTGAGTTGACACATAATGGTTGGAATGATGGTTGGGAGGCTTGGTGCTGGCGTAAAATTTGGAAGTCTCACGGAAACTTACCTACTAAATTGTGGATTGTCTCGTGGTCCAATGGGGAAAGTCTTTGTCCGATTTGTAAAAGTGAAGATGAGTCTATTATTCATGATTTTCAGGGCTGTGTAGTTGTCCGTGAATTATGGTGCGAATTTATTCCTCTAATGCACCAGGATGAATTCTTCATGGGAAATCTTGATTCTTGGCTACGTGATTTTTGGTTCACACAGAAAAGTTAGATATCCGTAATTGGTCTTCTATATTTGCTGTTTTTATTTTTCAGATTAGGTGTTGGAGAATTGAGGTTTCTTATTCTCATTCTACTTATGTCATTAAGCGTACCCTTGCTGATGTATTAGGGTCTTTTGCCTCTTCTATTTCTCATCCAGTGGAGGCTTTGGTTCGTTGGGAATTTTCTTCCTTTGGGTTTGTTAAACTTAACATAGATGGTGCTGCTAAGGGAGTTCTTGTTGTTACTGCTTGTGGTAATTTAATTCGTAATTACCAAGGGAATTGGGTTCTTTGATATTCTACTTGTATTGGTATTTATAATGCATTTGTAGCTGAGTTATGGGGAGTTTGGAATGGTCTGAATATTGCGTGGGATAGAGGTTGGCGTCGTCTAATCCTTGAAAGCGATTCTACTTTGGTGGTCGCTTTGCTCACTAATCATGACAGTGCAGCTCTTGAGTCTCGTTTGTTGACTTGTATACGAGCACTTTTCGATCGTGATTGGCAGGTTTTGGATACACATGTTTTTAGAGAAGCCAATAGTTGTGCTGATTGTTTAACTAATCTCCCTATTCTGAATTCTTCTTTGCCAGATGAGTCTATTTTTGTGGTTCCTCCTTCTCTGGTAAGATTGCTGCTTCCTGCTGATGCTGCTGGCATTTGTCATCCTAGAAAAAGAACGAGATAGTTTATTTCTTTTCTTTTATTGATTTTTTGTTTTCTTTATTTTGTATTTTGCTATTTTTCTTTTTCAATTTCATGTATAAAAAATCATTTTAATTCAAGAACTAGTTTTTGAAAACAAGTTTTTTTAAGTACAAAGCTTTTTATAGTTCTTTTGTATATCCTTAAATTTGATTTTTGAATTAGTTCTAAACCCAAATGAAAAGTGTGAAAAAATCAAGATTAATAAATAAAATAAAAAATGTAAATGATACAAAATTTGAAGAAAAAAAAATTAACAAAAAAAACAAAGTAAAAATAAGAGAGAGAAAATAAAATAAAAATAAAAACTAAAGAAATAAAGTAATGAAAATATAGATAAAAGAAGTAATAAAATAAATAAATAAATAAATAAAATAAGAAAATAGGAAAACAAAAAAAATTAAAAATAAAAAAACCAATTTGAATATGAGTTTTTAAACCAGCTCGGCTCTTGAAGTGATTTTGAAAACCAGTTTCGTTCATGAACTGGATTTTCAATTCACGAATCATTTTTTAAAACAAGTTCTTTTAAATGCAATTCAGTTCAATTCACAATTCTGTTTAGTTCTTTTGTTTCTTTTACACACCCTTATTTGTATGATATGCTGGTGGAAATGATAAAAATGATGGTAGTGAATAATTATAAAAATAATCTGGCAACAAAAATTGAAGTGTTGGTAAGTGATAACTCACAATGATAGTGGTTGTAGGGCTAAAGCACCCTTCTAAGAATCTCACAATGACAATAGTTGTAGGGAAAAGAATTGCCCAATTAAAACTGATTGGATAAGTTTTTTCAAACTAATGCAATTAAAAATGTTACTGGTACTGACGAGACTAGTCCCATCAATGATCCTGATGAGACTGATGACATGTCAGTGCCACGTAGGTGGTCCTGTCACCGTAAAACTTTAGAAGACCACAACTTTTGACTTGGTATCCAAATCAGGTTTTTTTTCACATAACTTTTCAAGATCTATGCAATGATACCTCATTTGACATATTTAACATCCCATAAACATAATTTGAGCTTGCAACAATAGTTCTTTCCGAACCAACACCATGAGTTACAATGAGCCATCAATTTCTTGGCCTAGTTTTCCCACGATTAGCCTATAAGGCAACAATTTTTTCAGCAACAAAATCAGTACTTTAGGGCATTCCGTAGGAAGAAACGTTGTTAACTGTTGTTGCCTATGCACATTGATGG
>JAVKPL010006124.1:0-25652 GCA_032173675.1 Gastrolobium villosum | reverse complement strand
ATGCTATGTCCTGTTCTGGTTAGACTAGTATGCTTATATAGGGAAAAACATTTCTCAAGCAGCTTTGAGATGAGTTTATCTCCAGCTAGCCTCGAAAACTACGTCGTTTTAATTAACGAAGGATGTTTATGTAATTCTAGGTGAATTAATGAAGGGTGTTATTGTAATTTTATTTATCTTTATATTATATACATTTTACTGAAACATCCTTGATTAATTAAGCTAATATTACATAAATACCCTTCATTAATCAAAATGACGTAGTTTTGGGGCTAGCTGGAGATAAACTTATCTGAAGTTACTTGCAAATGTTTCCCATATATATATATAGGGACAGGATCATCTTACACACCGGTGTAAGAATTATAAGTCTTACACCAAATCTTAGCTATTAATTTTCTGCATCTAACGGTTGAGATTTGTTAGGTCTCACAGATTAATCAATTTTTAATTCCCAATAAATCTCAACCATTGGATGCACGAAAATCAACGGTTAAGATTTGGTGTAAGATTTTTTATTCTTACGCCGGTGTAAGTTGATCTTATCTCATATATATATAGGGGCAGGTTATTCTTATACCGGTGTAAGAGTTACACTCAATCTTGAGCATTGATCCACTTATATCCAATGGCTGACATTCCTAAAAAATTAGAGCCCTTAGATATAAGTGAAATAGAATGATTAAGATTAAGAATATAAACTACACCGGTGTAAAATGATCTTAACCCATATATATATATATATATATATATATATAGTCATCTTGCGACCTTAGAAAAACTCACATAATATTCTAAATGGGAAGGATCTGTATACAAACTTTTTGTGAATTTTTTTTTCAAATTCAGAGTATCTTCTCCCGGGAGAACATAGTGTAACTAATGTTTGCTTCCTGTTAAGAAAATAGTGTAATTTGTAAAAGTTTGTAAACAATAAAGTTTGTAAATATAAACTGTCTCTGTTCTAAATTGTTAACCAAGTATTTAAGTTTTGTTACTTGTGTCGGTGTATATGAATGTTATAGATCTACAGAGATACAATGGATTATGTCAGTTTGTATATTTAATTTAATTTTTTATTTTTATTTTTATAGATTGTCAGTATGTAGATTTTAGATCTAGCATATTTACATAATGCCATGCCTTGCCTTTATTCCTAATTTAAAAAAACAAACCATCAGCTGGGACGGAAAAATTGCAGATTCAAGAGCACCATTGGTGAAACAAAGTAGCACAAATCTTAAAAAACCCCATTTTCAAAATATATAATCTGAATCTGAACGCTGTATTCGCACGTTCCTCAAATTCAACTATTTGTAATTGTTCAAACTCTTTATATTTAGGGGGGAAGACAAAACAAAACTGAAGGTAATTTTATCATGATGTGAATATGCATTATTTATGCGTAGATACATATCATATGACATAGTAACTATCTGAATCCCATCCTTAATGTCGTCGAAGCTGTTCTCCTAGGAAGAGTAGAAACTCCATTTTGTTGTTGTTCGGGAAGAAGAGTGAGGGTAGGCGTAGAAGAATTGGTGAAGAGATTGGTGATATCAGCAAGAGGAACCCTCTTGAACTTTCGTACAGTGTCATTCTTCTTCTTCTTCTTGAAAGATGGAGGCATTTGAGGAATTGGGGTCTTTCCCTTATTGTTGCTGTTACAAAGTGGAGGGACATTCTCCTTGTTACTGGTACTTCCCTCCATTGCTGACAAATTTCGGCGATACAAAAAAATGTTGCTTTAGAAATAGAGATATAGAAGAGAGTAGATGGGTTGTGGGGTGATGCGGTACTGGTATATATTCATTGCTTAATGGGCTTGAAATTATTTGGACAATGTTTGAAATTGGAATGAAAAGAAAGAGAGAAAGAGGGAGAGGGAGGAGTTGAAAATTTTGATTTTCAGCTTAGGAAGCGGAGATTCTTTGAAATTGGAATGGAAAGAAAGAGAAAGAGGGAGGGGATGAAAATTTTGATTTTCAACTTAGGAAGTTGACATCTTTTGTTTTGGCGCTTCTTTTTAAATTGTAAAAAGAGTGCCTAGAGGCAAAAATGAAATCTTCGGCGCATAGTGGAAAGAGATTAAAATGATTGGCCAAAACTATGACCACGTCTTATGATTTTTTTTTTTCGGAAATTGTCCCTTTTTATTTTGTGTTTTTTCTTTGCCATTTTTCGTGATATTTTATGCTGACTTATTTTTAAACCTTGGAAATAAAAAATAAACGTTACTGGAAATGGATAGGATATTGTGACAACCAAATAATGTTACTATCAATGTTACGACCACATCTTAATCGTTGATTTCCGTCAATCAACGGTTATTATTTTTCAAATCAAACTCATTAATTAATTATTAATTCGCAATAAATGATAACCGTTGATTGGCGGAAATCAACGGTTAATATATGATCGTAACATTGGTCGTAACATTATTTGGTTGTCACAATATCCCATCCCTAGTGAAAAACCTAGGAAATTTTATTTATGTTCGCATACTTAGTGGCGGGATTTCGAGGAAGCGCCTCATGAAAAAAAAAATTAAGAAATTTTTAAATACATTAAAAAACAAAAAAATATAAAAAGAAAAAGAAAATGAGTAAACTTCTCCATTTGACAAGCTTTGAGTCAGCTCAAAATATTGTTAATTATTTCCGAAATATATGCACTCAATTTATAAAATTATAATTGCAAATAGGTTGATGTGTTATTAGTTGTAATAGTGTTGATTGTTGTTTTTATGGGCCAATGACTACCATACCGTGTAGGTCCACTTTGTTGGCTATCTTTGTTAAGTTTCACAACGATCAAAATGCATAATTTTGTTTAGTGAGAATACTGATGCTTGAAAACCATTTAACTCATGAAAATCGCATAGTAGAGACCTTGATACAGTACAAGTAGTGTATTTGAATAACACGAGTAACCAATTTCTTATTTCTCAATGAATGTTGTCAATTACACATTGGTATCTATTTATACCTCTTGCATGCTTGCCACGTATTTATTTTATTCATAGTATTATGACATGTGTGAGCCACCTATACAACTCAACTAACTATATGTATCTTATACAATTCACTATACAATCAATAATATTCCTCTTGAATGTAATCTTTCACCCAACTAGGATATCCTCTCAATCTACTTCCACGATTATGAGTTCCCAGCTCAGCTCCCTGCTCTCCATTCATATCAGCAGCCTCCCCTGCAATAGTAACCTTGTCCTCAAGGTTTAAGTCAGGATACACTTGATGTAACTATTTGCTCTCCACCCAAGAAGCATCCTCAGGGACAGTGAAAGATCATTGAACCAAATACTCCGTTGTTCAATCATTAAATCAACTCATTAGAATATCAATCTTCCTCTAGGACAAAGATAGGGATATAACTACGTATATCAAGTTATGGATCATATAGCTCCAATGCAAGAGTGGGAAGAAACAATTTTTATTAGAAAAGGTCCCAATCTCAATTCTCTTCCATTACCTTGGAGTAACAACATCGTAAAACAAACATTAGCATATTTACAGTAATTATATAAAATTGAGCAAATAAAGAATAAAATGAAAAAAGAACCCTAGAGTAAAAAATTGGCACCAAAATCTTCCAAACATTTACAGTACAAAAAAAAGAAAATTAAAATGGAAAAAGAAAAACCGAATGGAAAAAGAAAAAACGAAAGGAAGAACCGTGTTAATAACAAAATTGAATAAGGGAAAGTGAGAAATTAACCCAAGGTAACAAACATCTTGATCCTATATTATAAATAATGATGCAATGCAACCCTCGTAATTTTATTTTTTTGTTAATTTTTCTTTTCTTTTTAATGGAGAATCGAAGAATCGGAATTAAAGTATACAGAGACATACATTGATATCGATCTAAGATGTGAAAGAGAGAGATAAACACAGATTGAGTTGCATTGTGTTCGTCGTTCTTGAGATTTATGTGATTCCAAAGAGCGCCAGGAGTGAATATATGCTAGCGTTTCCAAAATCCTCTTACCTCCTAATTGTAATTTTACAGGTACGAACAAGAAGGAATTGGCAGCCATAAGGTTCTTCCTCTGCGGAAAGCGTGGACCGTAGATCCGGACAAAAAATAAGAACTCACCTTCAATTCTGATACAGCGCTGCAACTATGAAGAGAAGAATTTGGACTTTCGAGAGAGATGTGTAGAAACCTAGAGAGAGAGAGAGAGACAGAGGGGATGGAAGATTAAAAATTAGGATTATATGGGACAATTATAGACCGTTGGATTTAATTCTGATCTGATGGTGATGATATTGGTGGTAAGGGTGGTAAGTATAATTGTCCCCTATAACTATAACACATATTTTTATTCCATTATTTTTATTTTTATTTTTCTAAAATAGGGTAGCTATATGAATTAATGGATCCAATCCCTCTTATATTAATGTTCTGGACCGATCACACAGAATCAATCTATAGGACAGCCACAATGGAGTTACACCTTTATATCCTAGAAGTGAAATGACTATTGATTCACCACATCACTCCACTGTACACAGCATCTTATGCATTAGGTGAGGGTGCTTAATATTAGTCTTAAATTCTACTTAAATTAGTGGTAATTCTCCTATAGTTTTTGGGTTGAAATTTGTTAAAGTGCATGTAAAATTGGGCCAAACCTAAAGAAGTAAGCTCAAGTTGATAAAAAGGGGTAAAAAGGTAATTTAACTTTTCACTTGTTATTTTTCATTTTTCATTTTACTCACATAAAAGGACACGGAAGATTAAAAAGAACAAAGAAAATGAGATGGCAATATGAGAACCATCGGAGTTGCATTTGATCTAATGGACAACATCTACTTGAAGTTTTAGTTTAAATCAGAGTCTGTGTTTTTGTAAGAGAACACAAAGAAAATTTTCGTTGAAGTTTGTTTTTGATTTTTTGAGCACTTTTAGTTTTCTTTGCAATTTTGAGTTTGAGTTTTGAAAGTTTCTTGGAGATACATGCACAAGGAAGGACTTCATTCTTGAAGGGATTCAAGAGGAAGGATTTTCACATGCAAGCTTTTGGAATTGTTGTACTTTGGTTAAACCTTTCATAATTTTACAATTTCATATGTGAAGAACAAATTGGTATGTACCTTCAACTTTTACGGTTTCTTATCTTTGTGAATGAAGAACATGTTTACTTAATGTCAGAATTCATTTTTGCTTTAATCTTCAACATGCATTGCTAATTTCTTTTTTTTAGAATTCTGATGAAGATGACAAGTATCCATTAATTGATTCAAACTGTTGTGCATGTTCTTGATGTTTGATTAGTGAATCATTCTTGGTTTGAGTTTCGTGAGAATAGGCTTAACAATTCTTGCATGAACTTGTATTGGGAAATTTGAGTTTATTATGAATTTCATTAATTCAAGAATCCAAGCTTAGGGATAATCTGGGAAAGTGTTACGGGCCAAGCCCAAGAGCAAGTCACTAACAGTGGGACTCGACCAAAAAGGAACACAAAAATACCAAAGGATCTAGTCTATTATGTGATGGGATGAGAATTTAGTGGATCAATATAAATATTGTTGTTTAATTTAAATTTAAATATTAATTCTCTTTTATTAGGAAGTGGACACGTTACAAAATATTAATTCTCTTTTATTAGGAAGTGGACACGTTACAAATAGTGGATTCTAGAAATGAAAAAGGGAGCTGATGAATTTTCAAAAATCTCTTTCTCTCTCTTCTTCTCTTATCTCTTTCTGGATTCCTCTTTCTATCTCATCTTCTTCCTTATCTTTTCATTCCCTGCTGCAACGTTACAAATTGGTGCTCTCGTTGCCTTCTCTCCTCCCAATCGATGGCTGAGAATACAAGGATGAAAGATCTGAACCAAAGAGTAGACAACTTACAACAACAGTTGGAAGCCGCTGAACTTGTTAGGGAGCAACAATTTTTGAGTATTCAAGAGTCTCAAACCCAAATGCAGGAATCTCAAGCATTGTTACGTCAAGATATAACTCGTTTGCTTGAGATTCAACAGTCTAACTCTTCAACAAACAATAATAATACATCTGGAATTCTGGGATCAAGTCCTTTCTCAAAATCCACTCATTCTGGATCTGGATCTGAATCTTTTAAATCTAAATCAGTAAAACTTGATTTTCCACGTTTCTCTACCGGTGACCTTACTGCCTGGTTATTCACCGTAGAGCGCTATTTTGATTATTTTCAAATTCCAGAACAAGAAAAATTGACATTGGCATCCTTCCATCTGAATGACCCAGCCGCCTATTGGTTTCATGGCTTATGGCATGACAATAGAATTCCAACTTGGCAATCTTTTGTCATTGCGATACACAGACGTTTTGGCCCAACTGAATTCTCAGATCCAGCAGGAGCTTTAGTCAAGCTTCAACAAACAGAGACGGTACAGGAGTATGTATCTGCCTTCGAACGTTTAGTGAGTCGAGTTTCAGGTATTTCCACAACTCTACTGCGAAGCATCTTTATTTCGGGTTTGAAACCCCAGATACGTAGAGCTGTTTTAAATCATAAACCAGTGGATTGGCATGAGGCTTTGTCCTTAGCTAGAAATTATGAGGATCAATTCACTGACTGGAAACCTCAACGAACATGGAGCCCTAAAACTATCAATTCATCAACCAATTCAGCGAATACCATCTCTTCACGACCTAAAGTGCCTTCTAATAATCCTATTAGTGGCCTACCTATTTGACGCCTTTCTGCAGAAGAAATGCAAGCAACGAGGGAAAAGGGCTTATGTTTTAACTGTGATGAGAAATTTGTATTTGGCCATCATTGCAAAGGCCGAGCTGCACTTCTTTACCTTGAAGGTAGCGAAGATGATCCTTTTGATCCAGGTGTACTGGAAGATAACCCACAAGACACAACAGAACCAGAGATATTACCTGTGATTAGTATGAATGCGTTATTTGGTAACAGGTCCTCCAACTCATTTCGTTTGACTGGTATGATCAAAGGATTTCCTGTTAAAATCCTAATTGATGGGGGTAGTACACATAACTTCTTAACTCAGAGAATGGCAACACATCTCAATTTAATTTTGCATTCAATATCTCCTTTCAAGGTACAAGTTGGAAATGGGGATGCATTGGTATGTACAGCCATATGCCAGAATGTTTCGCTCTTTATTCAATCCCATGGTTTCTCATTAGATCTCTTTCTATTAGATCTAAAAGGGGCAGACTTAGTTCTTGGAGTCCAATGGCTGGCTACTTTAGGGCCTATTGTTACAGACTATTCTAAGTTGACAATGACATTTAGTCATAATGGGTCGCAAGTAATACTCCAAGGCGATTCTTCATTGGAGGTCTCTCCAATTTCGCCTTCCCAACTGCATAAGCTAGTATCACAAGATTCAGTATCATCATATTTAACGTGCTTTGCAGTTCCATCTTCTCAGCCCACTAGTGTCATCACCTCATCATCAACTTCTGAGTCTACCTGCATTCCTGTGCAGTTACAACCTCTGTTGGAAGACTATTCTGATGTGTTTGCAGAACCAACATCTCTTCCTCCAGATCGACCTCACAACCACCACATTACTTTAATCCCAAATTCAAAACCAGTGCAAGTTCGTCCTTATAGATATCCACATTTTCAAAAAAATGAGATTGAGAAGTTAGTATCAGAAATGTTAACAGGAGGGCTTATTCGTCCAAGTCATTCTGCATTTAGTTCTCCAGTCTTATTAGTCAAAAAGAAAGATGGCAGCTGGAGATTTTGTGTTGATTACAGAGCTCTAAATGCTCTCACAATACCAGATAAATTTCCTTTGCCCACTATTGATGAATTACTAGATGAGTTACATGGAGCTACTGTCTTTTCTAAATTGGATTTAAGATCTGGCTACCACCAAGTGAGAATGCATCCTGAAGACATCCACAAAACCGCATTCAGGACACATCATGGCCATTTTGAGTTTGTAGTAATGCCATTTGGTCTATCAAATTCCCCATCCACTTTTCAAGCCACCATGAATGAGGTATTCTATGCTTTCTTAAGACGTTTTGTAGTTATTTTTTTTGATGATATTCTAGTGTATAGTCCTACATTGGAAATACACATTGTCCATCTCACTGCTGTGCTATCTACTCTAAGGGCTCACACATTATTTGCCAAACGTTCCAAGTGTTTATTTGGCCACAATTCAGTTCAGTTCCTAGGTCATTTGATATCAAACGCAGGGGTAGCACCAGACCCCAGTAAAATCCAAGCCATATCTGAATGGCCTGAGCCCAAATCAGCCACACAGCTCCAAGCCTTCTTGGGACTTGCAGGGTATTACCGCAGGTTTATCAAAAACTATGCTACTATAGCGGCACCATTAACTGATCTGTTGACAAACAAGGGTTTTTCTTGGAACCCAACTGCTTCTGAGGCTTTCACCAAACTCAAATTGTTGTTGATTCAAGCACCAGTTCTAGCTTTGCCGGATTTCACTCAGCCTTTCACATTAGAAACAGACGCTTCTAGTGTGGGAATTGGGGCAGTTTTGCTACAAAATGGACATCCAATTTCATTTTATAGCAGAAAATTATCCCCATTAATGCAAAGAAAATCAACATATTTAAGAGAGATGTTTGCCATCACAAGTTCAGTGGCAAAATGGAGACAGTATCTGTTGGGGTCTCCCTTTACTATTCTCACAGATCATAAAAGTTTGCATAACTTGCTGAATCAGGTTATCCAAACCCCAGAACAACAACAGTTCCTCTCGAAATTGTTGGGGTTTCATTATACCATTGCTTACAAACCAGGCAAGAATAATAGAGTAGCAGATGCGCTTTCAAGGCTATCAGAAGGGGTCACTGATGATGCAACCCCTCAATTTTTGGCCATCTCAGGCCCGATTTGCAATTATACTAAGATTTTACAGCGGGAATTACAAGATAATGCCTACACAGCTACAATACTACAGGATTTACAAAATAGTCCTAACAATTGGCCCGGATGGAAACTACAGAATAACCTTCTGTTTTTGAAAGGAAAAATTTTTATCCCAGCAACTTCATCTTTAATTCCAAAGCTTCTCCAAGATATGCATGCAAGTCCAGAGGGGGGTCACGTCGGCATCCAAGGCACTCTTAAGCGTCTGGGCACCCATTTTTCCTGGAATGGAATACAAAAAGATGTTAAACAATATGTTGCAAATTGTGAAATCTGCCAAAAACTGAAACCTCCCAATCATCATCCATTTGGTCTATTACAGCCCATTACCCCCCAGAAAGCCTTTGGACGGATTTATCTATGGATTTTATTTCACACTTACCAGTATCTAATGGCTTTACTGTGATACTCGTGGCGGTCGATAGATTTTCAAAAGGTGTTCATTTTGCTCCACTGCCTACCCACTACACTGCTTCTAAGGTTGCTGAGATCTTCTGGAACAGTGTTGGAAAACTTCATGGGATCCCGATTCCATTATCTCAGATCGAGATCCAATATTTGTCAGTGGTTTCTGGAGACATTTGTTCAAAATGCAAGGCACTACATTAAAATACAGCTCATCTTACCATCCTCAAACAGATGGTCAAACAGAGCGCATGAATCGATGTTTAGAGCAATACCTAAGGGCCTTCGTCCACTCTCAGCCTTCAACTTGGTCCCGCATGCTGACATGGGCAGAGTATCATTTCAACACAGCTTTCAAAGGTTCAACTGGTTTAACACCTTTTGAAGTGACATTCGGCAGACCACCACCCAATCTGCTCGCGTACTGCCTCGGGTCTTGCAAGAACGCATCCGTGGATACAGATCTCCAACTCCATGACACAACTCTTGGGATATTGAAGGAAAACTTAGCAAAGGCACAACTAAAGATGAAGGAACAAGCAGACAAAAATCGAAAGGATCTTACCCTTTCGGTTGGCGATATGGTCTTGCTTCGTTTGCAGCCTTACCGGCAGATGACAATACACCGCCGAAGTTCACACAAACTTTCCCTTCGTTATTATGGGCCCTTTGAAGTGCTGGAAAAGATAGGGTCAGTAGCATATCGCCTGAAACTCCCTCCATCATCAAAGGTTCATCCTGTTTTTCATGTATCGTTACTAAGGCCATTCAGATCCACTCTCCATTTTCGCATTCATCCACTGCCAAGTTCTTTTTCTGGGGTTTCTCCCACACATATACCTTGTGCAATTTTGGATAGGCGCTCAATATGGCGTCAGGGTCGTAGTATTTCCCAAGTTCTTGTTCAATGGCAAGATCTTGCACCAGAAGATGCAACATGGGAAGATGAAAAAGAGATATGTGATACAATGGGGAATGGAGTATCAAAAACAACAGAAGACAACCAGCAAGGCAAGGTCATTTTGTGCCCAAATGAGAAACAGAGGAAAGAATGGGAAACGATAAATCATGTAGATGACTCTGTTATAAAGACTCCTAATCTGATGGTTGGTTCCCAAGATTCTAACTCACTTCCCAAGCTAATGGAAGACATGTCAGTTACCAAAGTAACTCTGGGGCGGTGCAATCCCCACCGTTCATTTGAGAATGAACCTGCTCCAATTAATCAAATGGACAGCAAAGTTCGATCTGCAACTCCTAATTCCATTGGTTCCAAATGTGCTTCTTTAAGCAACAATCTCAACCGTTCACAATCTAAAGTGTTGGCCAATACTGATCCAACGGTCAAAAGATCACAGTCTGCGCGTCAGTTGCTGATTGATCCGTTGCTACAACAAAAATCCATCCTCGAGGACGAGGATTATTTGGAGGGAGAGTGTGATGTTACGGGCCAAGCCCAAGAGCAAGTCACTAACAGTGGGACTCGACCAAAAAGGAACACAAAAATGCCAAAGCATCTAGTCGATTATGTGATGGGCTGAGAATTTAGTGGATCAATATAAACATTGTTGTTTAATTTAAATTTAAATATTAATTCTCTTTTATTAGGAAATGGACACGTTACAAAATATTAATTCTCTTTTATTAGGAAGTGGACACGTTACAAATAGCGGATTCTAGAAATGAAAAAGGGAGCTGATGAATTTTCAAAAATCTCTTTCTCTCTCTCTTCTTCTCTTATCTCTTTCTGGATTCCTCTTTCTATCTCATCTTCTTCCTTATCTTTTCATTCCCTGCTGCAACGTTACAGAAAGAATTTGATTATAAGTCATAATTGATTGATTCAAGATTAAGGAATTAATATGAATCAATTTCAGGACTGAATATGAGAAAGTTTAGTTAAGTTCTACCAAAATTAAATTCCATTAAGATAGTTGTTATAGCAGTTCAATCGCAGACATGCAACTTTTAAGGAAAATTTATTGAAATCAGAGTTCTATAGTTTTAATCTTGATTCTTACTCATTTGAAAGTGTCTGACCATTCTTGGTTTAGTTTACATTTTAGAAATTACATTTTCAAGCAATCACATTCACCTTCAAGAAAACTGAAAAGAATAAATAAAAGAGATTGAATTTCTCGTTCCATGTGAACGATAATTGAATTATACTTTTAATAACTACCAATACTTTCCTCATACCTAATGAGACGGTGAGACCTATAATGTAAAATTGATTATGGCTCCCCCTCTTTCTTACAATTTGATAATTCTCTCCACCTGTAAATACTTCACATTGCTATTGATGACACACTTTTTACACAATCACTCACATTGTTGTTACTTTGTAAGAAAATTGGGGGCATAGCTATAAGAATCTCTGTACCCTATACATTCCCCTTGATACTTAGTCTGAAATCCACTTACGATGACTCTCCTATTTAAGGATGTGCATGGGTCGAACTGAACCGGGTTTTTTGAAAAACTGAACCGAATTGGTTTAAATGGCTCGGTTCAAAACTGGTTCGGCTCGGAAGTGGTTCGGTTCGAAAACGATTCGATTCGGTTCGGAACCGGTTCGGGTCGACTCTCTTTTGAAAAGAAAGGAAATTAAAAATTTTAAAAATAAAATTATAAAAATCAATTTGGTTTGGTTTAAAAAAGGTTTGGAAACGGTTCAGATCGGTTCAAAATGGTTCGGTTCTTAAACTGGTCCTAAACCCGGTTTGGTTCATGAACTGGTTCTTTAAGAACTGGTTCAGTTCATGAACCGATTTTTAAAAACCGGTTATTTTAAGAGCGGTTCGAGTTCGATTCATAGTTCGATTCAATTTTTTTGTTATTTTGCACAACTCCTATTAAACTTATATCTATAGGAATACCTTACTAAATTATAATTAGATCGACATATTTTACGCTTAGAGCGAACTATATCCATTTTCAGCACATTAATAGTTCAATTAAGTTGCGCTGAAAAGATTGAATCGAATGGGACCCAATTCAACTAGAAAATCAATCAATTGTTCTTGTGTTAAATACATTTAATTTAGAAAACTATTGCAGGGGGAAAATACAAAGGAAAAACTAGGCAAACCAAAGATGGTTTGGCAAAAAAAGATAATTACTTCTTCATCTTGGTATAGGGTAGAAACCAACTGCCTAGAGTGGTGGCGGTGTTAGATTGGACTTCATGCTAAAGACTAAAGTGACGGTAGAACAAATGTGTCGAGAGAATCTAGTTATTCATCATGACGTTTCCCTCGGTTTGGGTCAATTCAATGTGGGAAATAATAATTTGCATGAGATTATTATCTCGTGAACTAGATACAAATTGAATATGGGGTCCTTTTTTTTTTGGATTACATCCCGGTATCCCCACAGCCGATAGCCATGAGACTAATCCCTCGCCCCGGGTTAGCGCACAAAGCGGTAAAGAGCTGACCACGAAATATTTTCCATTCACAAGAGTTGGGGTTCGAACCCCCAACCATTTGCTTAAGGGAGGAGATGCTGAACCATCACGCCCACTAAGGGTGTAAATGGGCTGGGCCGAGCCGGGTTTTGGCGTTCCTGGCCCAAGCCTACGTAAAAAAATTCAGCCTATCTGGCCTACTGGCCTATTAAAGACTTTATTTATAGGCCAAGCCCGACCCATTTATAAAAATAAGAAATCCCGACATGGCCTACAGGCCTTGTAGGCCTACCACTCTAGATAATAAGCAAAACAGATAATTGTATAGAGCAAAGAAAGTTCCATTCATGCATGCACTAGTACTTCTCATAAGAAAAAAAATGACAAACAAGAAAGAGTCAACATAATACCCCAGCTCTAGAATGTATATCATTAGGGGTGTAAATGGGACGGGCTTTGCCGTACCACATAAAATAAATATTATTTTATTTTTAATAAATTAAATAGACCAGCCTACAAGGCTTTGGGCCAGGCTTGGCAAAATTGGGTTACGACCTATTTGTTAAAAGACTTTCTTATAAGCCTAAGCCTACTCTATTTTTCCTAAAAAGTCGGGTCAAGCCAGGTTTAATGTAGACCGGGCTGTAAGCTGGGCTGGGCCAGCCCAACCCATTTACACCCCTAACGCCCACCCACGTGGTTATATGGGATCCATTTTAAATCTTTATTCTCTCTCTTATTCTCTCTCCTCTCTCTTTCATTTGTGAGTGTAGGAGATTGTTTTTCTCTTATGATGTTAAATGAGAAAAACAATCCCCATTCAATATTTAGGAAAAGTGTAAAAATATAAATGTTTTGTTAAGGCATTAAAAAAATAATAATAATAATACTCAAAACAATAAGGAATATTTTATATTTTGAAATAAACTGGTATAGTATGAAAAAAAATATTAGTTAAAGGAAAATTTTTTTTTTTTAAACTTATCCCTAAAATATTCCTTATTTTTTATTTTTATTTTATTTTATGCCTTAACATGGCATTTAAATTTTTACACTTTGTTAATATTGAATTGGTCTGGTTCTATTCCAGTGATTAAGATTCGATTTATAATATGATAATATTTAATTATTTCCAATTTCTATTTGATCAACATTGATAATTGATTATGTGATCTCAATTAATTTGATTTCATACCCTTTTAATTCTATCCTTTTTATCATTAATTTCATAATTATTTTGCATTCATTTGTTTGACACCACAACTCCTCCTAAAGTTCTTGAAAATATCAAACTTGAAAGAAAAACTTCCATACAAAAATTGCATTTGAGGAGAAGAGTGAAACTATTGATACACATGTTATGCAAATAGTTAGCTTGCTTGCCGTGGTGTGTCAGGTCGCGAGTTCGAATCAGCCTCGCTGCAAAAAGCAGGGGAAAGATTGCCTAGGGTATTCCCTTCCCCAGACACTCACGAAGTGGGTATTTGAACTGGGTCGGCCCTTTATATATGGATTTTCATTTCCTCCTTTAACATAACACAACAAACTTTTCTACACACACAACATTTTGTGGGGCCCACACATTTTAAAACAAAAAAAAATATGGCACGCAAAACGAATCACTTTTCCTACAACATAATAAACATAAAATCATATATATATATATATATATATATATATATATATATATATATAGGGTTTATTGTTTATCATTTAAAAGTATGGTCCTTTTAGATAAATATAGTGTGTTTTTTCAAATTTTAAACTACAGAATTTTCCCTCCTCTTTCTCTTCCCCAAGTTTATTTCTTTATCTCTCTTGAAATGATATAAGTGTGTATCCTTTAAAAGGATACACACTTTTCCCATATATATATATATATATATACATATATATATATATATATATATATATATATATAAGTGGAATCAATGACTCAATCTTGATATTCTTACACCGGTGTAAGAGAGAAGTCTTACGCTCAATCTTGATCATTGATCCACTTGTATCGAATGACTCAAATTACTAAAAAATCAGAGCCCTTAGATATAAATGGAATCAATGGTCAATATTGAAAGTGTAAATTACACTGGTGTAAAATGATCCTGACTATATATATATATATATATATATATATATATATATATATATATATATATATATATATATATATATATATATATATATATAGGACAGGATCATCTTACACTGGTGTAAGAATTATAAGTTTTACACCAAATCTTAACTATTAATTTTCTGCATCTAACGGTTGAGATTTATTAGGTCTCACACATTAATCAATTTTTAATTCCCAATAAATCTCAACCATTGGATGCACGGAATTCAACGGTTAAGATTTGGTATAAGATTTTTTATTCTTAGACCGGTGTAAATTGATCCTATCCTATATATATATATATATATATATATATATATATATATATATATATATATATATATATATATATATATATATATATAGGGGCAGGTTATTCTTATACCGGTGTAAGAGTTACACTCAATCTTGAGCATTGATCCACTTATATCCAATGACTGACATTTCTAAAAAATTAGAGCCCTTAGATATAAGTGAAATCAACGATTAAGATTAAGAGTATAACTTACACCAATAATCCTAACCCATATATATATATATATATATATAGTCATCCCGCAGCCTTAAAAAAACTCACATGATATTCTAAATGGGAAGGATCTGTATACAAACTTTTTGTGAATTTTTTTTTCAAATTAGAGTATCTTCTCCCGGGAGAACATAGTGTAACTAATGTTCTCCTGTAAGAAAATAGTGTAATTTGTAAAAGTTTGTAAACAATAAAGTTTGTAAATATAAACTGTCTCTGTTCTAAGTTGTTAACCAAGTATTTAAGTTTTGTTACTTGTGTCGGTGTATATGAATGTTATAGATCTACAGAGATACAATGGATTATGTCAGTTTGTATATTTAATTTAATTTTTTATTTTTATTTTTATAGATTGTCAGTATGTAGATTTTAGATCTAGCATATTTACATAATGCCATGCCTTGCCTTTATTCCTAATTTAAAAAAACAAACCATCAGCTGGGACGGAAAAATTGCAGATTCAAGAGCACCATTGGTGAAACAAAGTAGCACAAATCTTAAAAAACCCCATTTTCAAAATATATAATCTGAATCTGAACGCTGTATTCGCACGTTCCTCAAATTCAACTATTTGTAATTGTTCAAACTCTTTATATTTAGGGGGGAAGACAAAACAAAACTGAAGGTAATTTTATCATGATGTGAATATGCATTATTTATGCGTAGATACATATCATATGACATAGTAACTATCTGAATCCCATCCTTAATGTCGTCGAAGCTGTTCTCCTAGGAATAGTAGAAACTCCATTTTGTTGTTGTTCGGGAAGAAGAGTGAAGGTAGGCGTAGAAGAACTGGTGAGGAGATTGGTGATATCAGCAAGAGGAACCCTCTTGAACTTTCGTACAGTGTCATTCTTCTTCTTCTTCTTGAAAGATGGAGGCATTTGAGGAATTGGGGTCTTTCCCTTATTGTTGCTGTTACAAAGTGGAGGGACATTCTCCTTGTTACTGGTACTTCCCTCCATTGCTGACAAATTTCGGTGATACAAAAAAATGTTGCTTTAGAAATAGAGAAATACAAGAGAGTAGATGGGTTGTGGGGTGACGCGGTACTGGTATATATTCATTGCTTAATGGGCTTGAAATTATTTGGACAATGTTTGAAATTGAATGAAATGAAATAGAGAAAGAGGGAGAGGGAGGAGTTGAAAATTTTGATTTTCAACTTAGGAAGTTGACATCTTTTGTTTTGGCGCTTCTTGTTAAATTGTAAAAAGAGTGCCTAGAGGCAAAAATGAAATCTTCGGCGCAGAGTGAAAAGAGATTAAAATGATTGGCTATGACCATGTCTTCTGACTTTTTTCTTTTTTTTTGGAAATTGTCCCTTTTATTTTGTGTTTTTTCTTTGCCTTTTTTCGTGATATTTTATGCTGACTAATTTTTAAACCTTGGAAATAAAAAATAAACGTTAGTGGAGGACCAGTAAGTTTTATTTATGTTGGCATACTTAGTGCCAGGATTTTGAGGAAGCGCCTCCTGAAAAAAAAAAATTTAAAATTTTTTAAATACATTAAAAAACAAAAAAAATATAAAAAATAAAAATAAACTTCTCCAGTTGACAAGCTTTGTCTTTAAGTCAGCTCCAAATATTGCTAATTATTTCTGAATTATATGCACTCAGTTTATAAAATTATAATTGCAAACAGGCTGATGTAATGGCAAAAAATTAATTTATTATTTTTTTAATAAAAAATTATGAAAAATAGTCGTTTTGAAATTAATTATGAAAATATAGCAGTCAAACAGGCCCCACGGGGGCGAGACCGGTTGGAGAGAGACACGCCCAATTTGGGCGTGACCGAGGAGAGAGACACGCCCCATTGGGGCGTGTTTCACCAGTGCTGCCATGTGGCACAAAAATCAACAGTTTGACCGTAAAACTTTGGAAATCCATAACTTTTGACTAGGGTATCTGAATTAGGTAATTTTTTTTGATTACACATAACTTTTCGAGATCTACGTGATGACACCTCATTTGACATATTTTGTCTATCACAAAAAAATTGAATTTACAATAATGATACCATAAGAAAGTTTAAACTCAAATTAATAAGCAAAAAATAACTGTTATGATTAGAAACATTCATAATAAAGATCCTTATTAAAAAGTTAAGTGAGTGTTTTTCGTTTTATTTTGATTTCTAAGTTTTTGTTTATGATTATAAAAATGTTAGATTATTTTTAGTAATAATAATAAGGTAACAAAGTTATGTCATTTTTAATAAAACTATGTCATTTTGATATATTTTTACTAAAATCATAAAGATCTTTACTATGAATGTTTTTAATCATAATAGTGATTTTCTGTTTATTAATTTGGGTTTAAACGTTCTTATGGTATCAATGTTGTAAACAAATTTTTTTGTGAGAGACAAAATATATCAAATGAGATATCATTACGTAGATCTCGAAAAGTTACGTGGAATCAAAAAAATATTACCTAATTCGTTTACCCGAGTCAAAAGTTATAGACTTCCAAAGTCTTACGATCAAACTGTTGACTTTTGTGCCACGTGGCAGCACCTGGTGAAACACGCCCCGATGGGGCGTGTCTCTCTCCTCGGTCATGCCCAAATGGGGTGTGTGTCTCTCCAACCTGGTCACGCCCCATGTGGGCGTGTCTCACGCTTAAGTCACGCCCCACATGGGTGTGTCTCTCTCCATTGGAACACGCCCCATGTAGGCGTGTTTAACTGCTATATTTTCGTAATTAATTTCAAGGCCGATGCATGTTAGGTGTAAAACAAAAAATTTTACTGCGGAACATACATGCACACATAGGTTCATGCTTTAAGACAACATGATGTTACCTTGTTTTTGGCCTGATCAGTCAGGGAGATTAGATGTCAGGCTTGAAGGGTTCAAACCCTCTAATGGTGATCCACACCACCGTTCGTCAATGATGCAAGAACCCTTTCTTGAAAGCCACCAGATGAACACCACAGTGAGGCTTGCTATGCGCACAAGTGGTGAAGGTGGAGGCCAGGTATTCTGTTTGGAAAGGTGTACTGAGCTACCCTACAGAATGGTGCATAGATGGAGGAGAGTTGGCTAGGTTTTTCACAAAAAACTAAGGTGAGGAACAAGTCATATTTATGCGCACCCTTGGAGAGGAGGAGGGAATTCAATCATTCAAAATGAAAAACAAACTTTCAAACTTCTTTGAAAGTTGCGCATGGAACAGTGTGATAAGGTGGAGCTGTTGCAAAACTAACTTTGCCAACAACCTCCAATCTTATCCACATGATATTAAATTCAAAATAATTTAAACTTAAATTCATAAACTATCATATAGTATATAGTTCTCATGCGCATAATTCAGCCCTAGAAAGGGTCCAAATACATTGAGTACTTGCATTCAAAATTTGAATCAACTCACCCACTGATTCCCTCAACCACCAAATCTGAATGGAGGTTTGTTTTAAGTGATAAGATAACACTCTTATCACCTAAAAGTTGCACACCAAACAGCCAAGGGAGAGCCTCCAAAGATGCTTCTTCATCCAAGGAATATGCTCCAATAAGATCCTGTCTTATCCTTTTGTTATGAAACAACTTTTCAAAACCAATTCAAAGGTGGGCTTCCAAACAGCTTCTTGGGCTAATAACATTATTAGGCCCAATACCTTTAAAGCTAGTCCATCATGACTACAAGGTGTTAGTGTGTGACCCATTAAGTCCAACTTAGCTACTGACATAACTGGGCTTGGGCCCAACAAGCCCACAACCCAATTAGTGACAACACAGAGCACTAGCAATGCTTTGTTGCCCCAGAACTAGTCAGATTAATGATTTGATCAACCTATTGCACATATTTGGTTACCGTATGTATTTCCCTTCGTCTCGGTTATCTTCCCATTAACCTAGGGTAAGGAAATGTATCAACCCCAGCGGTTTAGGGTAAGCTTTATTCGAAATAGGGAATCTTCAATTTACTGACTCTAAAGGCAGATCATCTCATGATCTCTTTTACTATGCATAGATTCCCGAGTCCCTGTAAATGTCATCCCGATTTCTTCGGTTTACAGATAACCTAATCTCTCACAGAGATTTGACGAATTCCTTCAGCTTATTACCCTAGCCCTGTGCCCTTTAAGGACACGCCCAACGGTATACCTATTAGTCTCCATGTTTCAGGCAGACGAGGTATACAATCAAAACATGCCTTCAAGAACACAGTCTAGGTAATAACTTCTGGTCTAAGGAAAGACACACCCAAACATAAAGAGATTACTCTAATGACACTATCTGTGAGATTTCCTCATAGAGTCTCTTTTTGGGTCTGTTCAGTGCGAGCTATACTCTTATAGGTCCACCCACGACTTTAGCTAAGATATCTCCATATCTGCAGCTCATGAGGTCTTTACCTTGTATCCATATACAAGTAGATAAGTCGTACTAGTCTTTACTCGAGATCACTGATCCCCAAACTCAGTGTCTCTAGACTAGGAACATATAATTAGGAATAGACATGCAATATCCTTGAATCCTCATGATCGTGATCTCATCACAGATACTCAAGAGATACCTGTTCTATTCCAAGGGGTTTATCCAGTTCATTCATATAATATTAACAGTAATATCGAGACACAATATGAAACTGAATAAATAGTGCTTACATTTATTTGCGACAAACAAAGTTCTACATCTAGTGTCCTTTATTTAATCAAAAGATTGTCTCTAGGACACCCATATGCTAACAAGCTCCCACTTGGCCTAGAGCCAATCAGACCTAAGTCGTATGCCCAAAGCCTCATAATGACTATCATGTTTTCTCTGAGAAACAGCCTTTGTCAGAGAATCGGCCAGGTTATCGTCTGTGGGAACATAATCCATTTTTACATCATTCCTATCAATGATTTCTCTAATCAAATGATATTTGCGGAGCACGTGTTTAGATCTTTGATGAGACCTAGGTTCCTTTGACTGCGCAATGGCTCCAGTGTTGTCGCAAAGCAACTGTATGGGCTCATCCACGCTTGGAACCACCCTTAGTTCATTTACGAACTTCTTGATCCACACTGCCTCCTTAGCTGCTTCTGAAGCAGCTATGTATTCAGCCTCTGTCGTTGAGTCTGCTGTTGTCTCCTGCTTGGAACTTTTCCAAGACACTGCCCCACCATTTAAGGTGAATACGAATCCTGACTGTGACTTGCAGTCATCTTTGTCACTCTGAAAGCTGGCATCAGTGAACCCTTCCACTGTTAACTCATTAACCCCACCATAGACCAGAAATGCATCCTTAGTTCTTCTTAAGTATTTAAGGATGGTTTTGACTGCCGTCCAGTGACCCTCTCCAGGGTCTGACTGGTATCTGCTCGTAATGCTTAAAGCATATGAGACATCTGGTCTCGTACATATCATGACATACATGATGGATCCAATAGCCGAAGCGTATGGAATTCCACTCATGCGATCCTTCTCAGGCTGTGACTTAGGACACATAGCCCTTGATAGGTGTACCCCATGACTGACAGGAAGAAAACCCCTTTTCGACCCTTCCATGCTAAACCTCTTTAGCATCTTGTCAACGTACGTGGATTGAGATAAACCCAGCAGCCTCTTGGATCTATCTCTATAGATCTTTATACCGAGTATAAAGGCTGCCTCTCCCAAATCCTTCATGGTAAAGTTTTCTGAAAGCCACTCTTTCGTTATTTTTAATGTGGGGATGTCATTTCCTATTAGCAATATGTCATCTACATAAAGCACTAGGAAAACGACATTACTCCCACTAACCTTTCTGTAAACACAAGGTTCATCCTCGTTCTTGATAAAATCGTTACTCTTAACGACTTCATCAAAACGTATATTCCAACTCCTTGATGCTTGCTTTGGCCCATATATTGTCCTTTGTAGTTTGCATACCATATGCTCCTGATCTTTGTTTTCAAAGCCTTCAGGTTGTGTCATGTACACTTCCTCCTTCAAGAACCCATTCAAGAAGGCGGTCTTGACATCCATTTGCCAAATTTCATAGTCGTGGTATGCTGCTATTGCAAGCATGATCCTAATAGATTTGATCATGGCAACTGGTGAGAAAGTTTCATCATAGTCAACTCCTTGTTTTTGACGATACCCTTTCGCCACCAACCTAGCTTTGTAGGTTTGAACGTTGCCATCTGCATCAGTCTTTCTTTTAAAGACCCATTTATTACCGATAGGAACTATTCCTTGCGGTTTAGGAACCAAGGTCCATACCTTGTTCTGATACATCGAATCCATTTCAGATTCCATGGCTTCAAGCCATCTAGAGGAGTCAACATCTTTGACCGCCTCCTCGTAGTTACTTGGTTCATCATCCTCAACAGTTTGCTGATTCTCAATCACAAACCCGTACCTTTCAGGTGGATGGATGACCCTCGTAGATCTACGGAGTTGTGTGTTTACTTCTCCATTGGAGAACGTCGCCTGCGGAGCAGACTCGGGTTCCTCAATCTGTCCTTGTGGATCTTGCAATTCTTCAAGATCAATCTTACTCCCACTGCCTCCTTGAGAGATCAAATCCTTCTCAAGGAACTCAGCATTCTTTGACACAAACACTTTGTGTTCTTCCATGGAGTAGAAGTAGTATCCCTTAGTACCTTTAGGATACCCCACAAATAGACATTTAGTACTCTTAGCACTAAGCTTGTCTGATGTCAACGCTTTGACATAAGCTGGCGATCCCCATACCCTGAGGTAACTCAGGTTGGGTCTCTACCACTCCATATCTCATATGGTGTGGTCTGAACAGATTTAGACGGTACCCTATTTAGAAGGTATGCCGCTGTGTCTAAGGCATATCCCCAAAACGATTTTGGAAGTTGAGTCTCACTCATCATAGACCTAACCATGTCTAACAAGGTCCTGTTTCTCCTTTCGGAGACACCGTTTTGGTGTGGTGTGTAAGGAGCGGTAAATTGTGAGAGAATTCCATTTTCTCTCAGATAACCCTGAAACTCGTGGCTCAAATATTCACCACCACGATCTGATCGTAATGTCTTAATCATCTTGCCACGCTGTTTCTCCACTTCATTCCTAAACTCTTTGAACTTTTCAAAAGCTTCAGATTTATATCTCATTAGGTATATATACCCTAATCTTGATTTGTCATATGTAAAGGTAATGAAATAAGAATATCCACCTCTAGCCTCAATAGACATTGGGCCATATACATCAGTATGAATGAGTTCTAATAACTCACTAGCCCTATGACTCTCAAGCCCTTTGGGCTTTTGTTGAATCATTTTCCCAGCTAGACAAGATTCACACTTTCCATAGGATTCCAAATCCATGGAGTCCAGGTATCAATCTCTATGCATCCTAGACAATCTTGTTTCATTTATGTGCCCTAGTCTACAGTGCCAAAGATAAGATTGATTATCCGTCCTAGGTCGTTTCACATCTATATTGAGCACTTCATTTCCCATTTCCAACACATACAATCCATTTATTAAAGAAGCAGTACCGTAAACCATATCATTCAAAATGATAGAAAAAGTACCATCCCTAATACTGAAAGTATATCCATCTTGTTCTAAACAAGAAATTGAAATAATGTTTTTAGAAATTTGCGGAACATAAAGACAATTATTCAAATGCAATAAAAGGCCCGTAGGCAAAATAAGGTCAGCATCTCCAACTGAATGAGCAGCAACTCTTGCTCCATTACCAACGCGGAGATCTACCTCGTTTCTATCCAATCTCCTTGGGCTCCTAAGTACCTGCAACATATTGCAGATATGAGAACCACATCCGGTATCCAATACCCATGAGGATGGATTAGCATAAGAATAATTTATCTCAATCATGAAAATACCCAAGGAAGAAGCATCACCATGCTTCTTGTCCTTCACATTGTTCAGGTAGTTTGGACAATTCCTCTTCCAGTGGCCTTTCTTGCCACAATGGAAGCACTCAGCATCACCCTTGTCCTTAGGTGCCTTCTTACCCTTCTTCTTGCCCTTCTTCTTCTTGGATTTTCCTTTGGGCTTAAGGGGGTCACCTTTTGCAGGCTCCTTACCCTTTCCCTTGGCCTTGCTAGGCCCACCAATCAAAAGAGCCTGTGTCCTATCCTTCTTGATAGACACTTCAGCTGTTGTTAACATGCTTAACAACTCAGGCAAGCTCACTTGCATCCCATGCATATTGTAATTCATGATGAATTGACTGAAGGAAGGTGGAAGTGAGGTGAGGACTAAGTCATTACTTAGCTCGGCATCCATGATGAAGCCTAGGTTTCCTAGCTTCTCAATCAGCCCGATCATCTTGAGAACATGGCTGGCAACAGACATGCTCTCAGTCATCCTACAAGAGAACAGTTCTCTTGAGGCCTCATACCTCTCATGCCTGCCTTTAATATCATACAACTCTTTGAGATGTACGATAATAGAGGGAGCATCCATATGCTCATGCTGCTTTTGCAGTTCAGGCGACATGGATGCCAACATGATGCATACTGCCATCACATTGTCATCCAAGTGCTGTTGATGGGTTACGAAATCAAATTCCGCAAACCCTTCTTCCCCTTCCCGTGGAGCTACGGGTATTACAGCATCTAAAACGTAGGCAATCTTTTCGGCCCTTAGAACTATTCTTAGGTTCCGATACCAGTCCATAAAATTTGAACCGGTCAGTTTATTCGTATCGAGTATTGAACGCAGTGATAGTGGATTAGTCATACTATAAGCTGAAAAGGATGTAAAGATAGTTTTAGTTAATATACGGTTATGTAGTTAAAAGCAAATTATTAAAGACTTGAAATAATTTGCCACTCCCACTATTTTATCTAAGTCAATGACCCTTTCCTTTTGACTTAGGGTTAATCTACTTTAGATTTTACCTTAGTGGGATTAAGAGTGCGATTATTTATTTTAACCTCCGTCTGAGACCGCAAGATTAATTTAAATAAAGGGTTGATCTTTATCAACAGTATCTCATACCCTCTCTTAATATTAGGTTGACAACTCTTTGTCACTTAGTGGTGCATCTCATGCAACCAACCTAGCACCATTACCCTAAGCACATAAGCCCGGCTGTGCCTGTATAACACCTCATATATTTAAATGTTTATTTTAATATGATATTGTGAAATGAAAGTCGATGGATTAGTGAAAATCCAAGTATTATGGCCAAAAGGGGCAAAAAGGGCAAAATTGTAATTTGCCAACCGTGTGTTATGAGGCTTAAATATTGAGTTAGAGATTTCAAATGACAAAAGTAATGCTGGAAATGGAATCAGGGCGGAAAATTGAGTAAATAGGCAAATTTGGGAAAAATTGATGAATAGTGAATTTTTAGTGTTAAAATACTGAGGTGTGAGTGTACCGATAGGTGTGAAATTTTTATCATTATTTTGGAGAAAGAAAAATATGTCATGGATTGGAAAAATATATAGATTAAGGATTTATGATCAGAAATTTTTATCGGGATTAAAGTTAGATCGCGTGTGGGACCCGTGTGACCGAAGTCACTTGGCCCCACCTCCTTTTCTTTCCTTCTTTCTCTCTTTTCCTCTCCATCTCTCGCGCGCTCACAGTGAGGAAAAAGGGCCATTTTCACCATTTCTTCCATTTCTTCCCATTTCTTCGTTTCTCCACCGAATCGCTTGATTTTGGTGTTGAAATCTATCGTAAACAACCTTCCAAAGCCATTGGTAGCACTTAGAAGCCTTGAATCCATCTCTTTGGCCGCGTTTTAAGCAAAGTCAGATCCGACCCATAAGTGTTTTTGGAGATTTCTTGGAGTTTTGATCTTCAAATGGTTTAGTGAAGCCTTGGTAGTGATCATACTACACATTGTAAGTATATTTGTGGTCTTTTGATAGTTGATTTCTTAAATCTATGAATTTGTGTTCAAAGCTTTGATTTTAGATGTGTGATGATAGAGAGCCCAAATGGAAAAATGCTATTAGATGAAAAGGTCTTAGAATCATGTTTGTAAGCTAGAAATGCTATGTTAAATTTTGGTGAAAAATATAGGTTTTTAACTTAGAGGAATTTGAGGAATTTTGATGAAAAATGAGTTTTTGTGTAATTGGGATTTGATGATTGTTGTAGGGTGCCTCACACGGTTGGAATTGTGAAAAGTTGATTTGGAGCATACGTTTGGAACGGTGTTGCTCGTGTTAAGGTAAACTCTTGGAACTTGGGTTTAATCCCTAGTGAGCTCCACCACACCTAGAGGAAGGTTGTGGTTGGATTATGTAGTTATGACATGATGTGATTGTGTGCTTGTATGCATATTGCTTGTATTGTGTGAAATTGTGTGGTCACTGGCCAGTTGACGAGTGGAGTTTG